>DF237269.1:0-103060 GCA_000708835.1 Klebsormidium nitens
TCGGCGGCCGGACACACCGAATTTTCGGCGCGGGCTAGTCCGGCCGTACCGCGGCCCGCCAAAGAGACTCCGCATTACGACCCGACTTCTCGTGCATTTCCTATGTGTCATCTTTGCATGGACGGAAAATTTCATATGTATGTCTAACCAGCGTCCTGAACAATTATAGCTGCACATGAGGACACACGTATATGATACGCGCGCCGGGACACGCTGTGCACGCTGCACATTCGGAGGCATACGAAAGCTACTTCGTTAAAAAGGTCGGCGGGGCAGAAATTCCACCTATAGCGTGAGAAACAAATGCATGGCAAATTATGGAACCACTCGCAGGATATTGCCGTAGCTACAGCCTCCTGCACCCCCGGCAGCGGGACAGACCGTGTCCTCCACATATAGAATCAAAGGAATCCTGATTGTGTTTGTTTCTTGCATCCTCGGGGCATCCTCGGAACTCAGGCAAAACATGCCGAATGAAGGGTCAAATGTTCGTCTATCACAATGCAGCCACGGCCTGTGTCCGGAAGAAAAGACATTTGGTCAACCTGCCACAGGGGTTTGCCATCCTCATGTAGCCTTCCGTCCCGCCTTTTCTTCGATACCTGCAGAGGACCAATATTGTTCGTGGATGTCTAATAAAACGGAAATTTCACTGATACGCAGCACTTGTGCCCAGGACTCGCGAGCTAAGGTACGCCCAAAAGCAGAAATCAGAGCTCTGGGTACCTGCGAACAAACGGGCCCTCCTCGATTGAGGGCTTGCCCTCGTCATAAAGTCGCGCACAGAGTACTGAAATCTGGCTTGAAGCGATCTTACGAGCAAACTCTAATGAAAAGGAGCTCCGACTTCCTACCTGACTTGGCAAAGCGTTGCCGCAGGACTTTCAACACGTCCTCGAACTTGACCCCCTGTGACGTCAGCAGCACCATGCTGTGGTACAGCACGTCCGCCATCTCGGAGGCCGTCCGGTCGGGGCCCTCGCTGTCCTCGACGCTTCTGCAAGAGAAGGGAACGGAGCGGCTGTACAACGGAACGGAACGATGTACGGCCCAGAAGCCAAGGGCTTTGCAAACCTCAGACGTCTAGACCCTCGTACGGAAAGAAACAGCTATTGAGCGAAAAGGAAGCCCTTCTTGACACGAAGGGAGTCGAGCTACCAAGTTCCTCAGAAAAAGGGAAAATGGGAGGAAAACGAGAATAGACTCACATGTCGATTATCACCTCTTTCCGTGACAAGTTCAGACCCCTTTTTCGACACTTTCCGAATGGACCTGAAGTCACTCAAATTGTGCTCCAACAAGTACGAGCTACGGAGGCTTGCTGACCTTGAGAGAAGGGACTGAGAGTTCCTTCACAAGCCCGAAATGACCGAGACAAGAGTCGGGCCAAAGTTACCCTTCTGTTGGGCTCTTGTTTCGTAACGAACTTAAGATCAGCAGCCAGCCTCGAAGCGAGAGCCGGTGAAGAAGAAACACAAACTGCATACGTGTTTCTTTACTTCCGGCTCGCGGTTTGTGGCTGACTGCTGGTTGCACCCTAGGTAGACTATGTGTCCCCTTACCTGCACAACTCATCCGCCTCTTCCAGGATCTTGGACCGGAGCAGCTCGGGGCTTTCCAGCAGTCTGCGCGTCCAGGATGGCTTCTTGCCCAGGGGAGGTCCCCGGGTCGCTGCATCCGCTCGAGACTCGGCTAATCGCTGCTCGATGGTCGACTCAAGGGAGTAGAGAGTGGTCAGGGCGGTCGGGGGGTGCTCCTGCCGAAAGGGAGGGAAGCATTTAGAAGAATGGAGCTGTTACGCCTTGTTTAACGTAGCAAGAAGTGTCGAGGAAAACCATCGGCTCAAACCTCGGCTGATCGCTGCTCAATGGTTGACTTGAGGACGTAGAGAGCGGCCGAGGGGTGTTCTTGCGGAAAGAAAATAAACTTGTGAGAAGAATGTTGGACGCCTTGTTTTAATCGAGCAGGAAATGTCGAGGAGAAGAACACCGTCCGCTCAGAACTCGGCTAATCATTGCTCAATAGTCGACTCAAGGGAGTAGAGAGTGGTCAAGGCTGCCGGGGGTTATTCCTGCGGAGGAGGCGGAAAGTGATGAGGAGGATGGAGTAACTGTTTACGCCTTGTTTTTATAGAGCAAGAAGTCTCGGGGAGAAGGAAACCATCCGCTCAGAACTCGGCTGATCGCTGCTATATGATGGACTCAAGGGAGTAGAGAGTGGTGAAAGCTGCTGGGAAGTCTTCCTGCGGAATGGGAGGAACCTTAGTGAGAAGAATGGAGTATGCGGTGTAATGTTGTGGCAAGAAGTGTTGACGAAGGGGGAGAAAGTCATCCGCTCGGAAAGCGGCTGATCGCTGGTTAGCTTCGACTCGAGGGAGTAGAGAGTGGTCAAAGCTGCTGGGTTCCTGCCGGAAGCAAGGAAACGTAGTGAGAGACATGGAGTACGCGGCGTGATAACGTGGCAGGAAGTGTATTGAAGAGAACAAAAGGCATCCGCTCGGGACGAGGCTGATCGGGCGAGATGGTCGACTCAAGGGAGTGGAGACTGGTCAGAACTGTGGGGTGAAGGAAATGCACGTAGTGAAAAACGTATGATGTATGATAACGCGACACACTGTCAAGAAGGAGAATGTTAGTCCGCTCTGGACTCGGCCAACCGCTGCTCGATGGTCGCCTCGAGGGGAGTAGACAGTGGTCAGAACGGTGGGGGGATGCTGCTGCGGACGGAGAAGAAACTGATGAGAGAGAAGTATGCGAAGCGGACCTGGCTAGAAGTGTAGAGAACGTGACCATCACGATGAGAGTCGAACAGAACGAGGAAGGGAATGAAGTAAGAAGCCATTTGTGTGAGATTGTCCAAGTAAGGGACGATCTGCTCGAAACAAAGAAGAACAAGAGCCATCTGAGGACATACTCTGACGTTCTCAGGCGGGATGTGCCCTCGACTAAGCATCTTCTGATAACGCTGAGCGGAGCATTTGCCGAACTAGTCTCGAGTTGCACTAATCAAGTTGTAGTACTGACGAAGAAACTTCTTCTGGACTGGCTCGAGAGGACCTTTGGGTACTTCAAGAATTTGGAAGGCCGCTTGTGGCAGAACGAGCTTCGGGTATCGAGCAAGAATCTGGAGGTTGGCAGCCAAATGCGCATCGTTGACCAAGAGCAAACTTGATCACTAACGGCCGTTCAAAACCTAAGATCCACGGGCATCAGAGTCAACGTCCCGGACACGCATCAAGCACTGAAGAGAGTTTTGTTTGACCCGACTTTCCGAGACAGGAGTAAAATGGTAGCTTCATAAAAAGCCGCAGGGACTGTCAGACGATTCATTGATCCATGTTAAAACCTCCAGCGATCTGGCATCTATCAACGAGGTTGCAACTGCCTTATGGCATCAATTTTCCCTCAGACAACCGGCTCAGCAGATTGATTCATTAAGTATCAGCACAAATGCAGGCGCTCACCTCGGAATGCGTCGCAGCACCATTCTCTCCCAGTTCCTCCAGTCTCGTGAAGTAGCACGTCTCCGCCCCAGTGTGACAAGTGGGCCCATCCGGCTTCCCGAAGTAAATCACCGAATCCTTGTCGCAGTCGATGTAGACATCGGTAACGTCGATGAAGTTTGACGACGTCTCGCCCTTCGTCCAGAGCTGCTTTCGGCTGCGGCTGAAGAAGGTGGCGCGCTTGGAGGCGAGCGTGGCGGATATGGCGTCGCGGTTGGAGAAGCCCTGGAGCAAATTGTCGGTGAATACCATTGATATAGATCAAGCGGAGCTGCACAACAATTTCTGTTGAAAATCATTCTTTTGGCTTCCCTAACGGTCTCTTTGGTGAGGCCAGATTGTCCAGGCTCTGAATTGGAATGTATCAATCGCCTTGGATATGCATCCCACGAAGTAACAGAGAAGCAAACTCTGTGTCGCTTGCTGAACGCATGCTTCGTACTACAGGCAGCAGAACACTCGTTCACAGCATTGCAGCCTAGCTGTCAGCATGTGTTCCAGAAGTAGAAAGATTGTCTTGGCAGACTGGTAGAACCGCCGTGTTCGGAAAGGAAGTTTCCAGCTTGTGTGAAACGCATCTTTTGAACCATCAAGCAAGTATTCAGTGTCTGCATCTGCATCTGGGAACGGCGTATTTGAACTTCTTTCCAATCTGGCACCTTCCTTGACCATTCAGTTCTGGCAATCAACGGTCCCTGCTGTCGTGTAGGAACATCAGAACCTTCGAGTCGCACCGACCGAGCAGTACAGGGTGAAGGTGAGAGACAGAAACAGTAGCTGGTTGATTCAAAAAATTTACTGATCTTATAAGGGCTGGAAAGCCTTTGAGGGCCTTACTTGCATCAAGATAGCGCCAGTGTCCACATCTTGAGCAATAGCCACCACTAGCCCATTGGCGTCCCACTTCAACTTGTCAAGCAGCGCCTCCACCTGTGCACCAGAAAGCTTTCAGTTGGTTTTCGAAATACGAATGTTCGGAAGTGGCTGCTTCAGTCCACGCACAAAGCACAGAGCATTGGAAACAGGTGTGGTGCTTTGAAACACTTGCATTCTGGTAATTCAGCAGCCTTTCCAGATCGGTAGAGTACTTTAAGCAGACGAAAGAAAGTAATCAATCCCAGTGCAAGCCTGTCTTCTAAGTCCACAGTGGACGGTGGATTTCTTGTAAGGGTGGAGAGAAGTAAATTAACAAGCTGGACATAGATGGAACCACCACCAATTTCAATCCACTTCGCAAGCCAGATTTCTGCCCAGCATGCATGCTATTGCTTCCAACTCGATGGCTGGTGGTCGGCCAAGAACCCCCACACATTTGCACCCCCTTCTTTCTAATGAACATCCACCAACATTGAAGCATCAGGTGAGACAGGACCGCTGCACCACCTCGGGCGTCGACTTTGGTTGCGCCCTCCCAGCAGGGACGCTATCAACTGTCGCCTGCACCCGCACACTTTGCCTCCCCTGCAGCATTGCATCTGGTCGACTAGGAGACAGAATGGGAGGTGAAAGATGCAATTGCCGGCCCAGGGATGGATGCACAAGAAGATGGATCAGCCCAGCATTGGATTGATGGCTGAAGCCAGTGTGTGCGCCGATACCGGTTGGCGCTGCATGAAGTCGGTGTACAGCGGTGGTGGCCATTCTGAGGAGAGCTGGAAATGGGCTGAAGCTGGCAGTGAAGGCGTTTTGTCCCACGGAGCGAGAGCAGCTACACTTGTGCTGAAAAAGTTCCAATGAGGGGCAGTTGGGCAAGAGGCACAAAGCAGCCGAACTTTTCTTCGGAAAAACGGATGCGGACATCGTACGAATCAATCACCGGGTACCTTTTACAGCTACCGGGGAGCTGTTTCAACACTGAAACCCTAAGAATATGCCTTAGCCGTTAGTGTTAACCCTAATCGTAGTGCAGTCACAGTTAGCGTGCGCGACCCTAACAAACCGTCACAGGCTTGCAACATAACCCTAATGTCACAGGCGATGCCCGGTTGCTCGTTGGCTGTTCAAAGGTCCGAACCCTGTTAACCTGCGCAGCGTCCGCAACTTTTTTCCGAAGAAAAGTTCGGCTGCTTTGTCCGTTTTGCGGCAGTTGGGCCGCAGGCCGCAGGTCGCAGGATGCATGGGCGCTCAGATGCAACGAGCGCGCGCGCGTTTAACCCAGGAGTGAGTGACTGCGTCGGAGTCGGAGCCTAACCACCGCGCGGCCGGCGCCGCCGGCCCGGCGGCCGCGCCCGGCCCCCTCCTATAGTCCAAACCCTTGCCAAACCCGTCCGAGTCAGTGGCGTATCCAGCCGCGTCGCAAACTTTGAAACGATGACCGCGGCCCGTAATCTGCATGAAATCAGGGAGTCCATCCATCGATCCCAAGTCCTCTTGGCGCGCAGCCGTCTTTATTGAGATGAGTCTTCAGATGTCACACCGCTTTGTTGCACATTCACTCTTGAGCAAGATTGACCCCAAGCGATTCTCTGCCAGTTTCCACAATTCCGCTTTTCAAATGGCTTCCGCGGTCGTCAACGCTTTCTCGCCCCACCGCCTGGTGACTACTACCTCGTTCCCAACAGGCTCAGCACAGCAGCCGTCACGAACACTCTTTGCTGCTCCCATCCTCAAAAACCGCCAAACATGCTCAGCTTTTCCAATCCCTTCATCCCGCAAGCTACAAACCAGCTTAGTTGGGCGACAATTGCCGATGAGCCGTCCAGAGGAGGGTTTCTGTTGCGGACGTCCCATTGCGAAAACGGACGTCCGCAAAGCAAAAGTGTCAATGGCTGTCAGTGGAAACCATGCTGGAGGGGATGACACTATCCCGGTGATGAATGATGCAGAGGTGGCGAGCGCGCCGTCGGGGTATGAGCCAGGAGAAGCGGGCTTTGGGGCGCTCAGCACGGAGAGGGGCCTGTTCCCACTGCGCTCCGTGCAGGTAAGGAAGAGCTTGATAAAATGATGCGAACAGGACTAATTTGTCTTACTTCTTTTGAAAGCGTGTGAAGCCTGGTCTTTTACTGCTCAGATTTGGCTCTGACATGATCTTTGACTGTTGTGTGCTGGATCCGTTGTGAGCAGATCGTGCAGGTGTGTCTCTGTTCATTGACGGTACTAAAAGGCGCTGTGGTGGTCTTTATATCAAGAGACTTGACTGGAAGCTCGTACAACACTCTCGTTTTCGTGCGACTTAAACATGGTACAGAAATGTCGTTCCTGACCGTTTCACGAGACTTAGGGCACGAGTAGAGTGTCAATTCCGTCTACAGGTCTTGCAGACAACCTTTGCAAGTTTCTTAAAAGGTCTGCTCTGGAAAACTTCGTAAGGCTAAATGACTGGGAGCCTAGACTGCTGATCACACCCTTTCCTTTTGGATATGAAAGTCCTTTTGCCAAATGGCAGGCCTCTTGAATGAAGCATATTCTCGTAGGGTCTGCCTGCTCTTCTAAAGACCAGTAGATGGGTTTACATGTCGTCTTGTATCCTGCCAGCAGCGAGTACAAGAATGAGTGAACGTCGACAGGCAATACTCTGTCCGATTTGTTTCTCTCTTTGGCATCTGCCATAGGACACATAGTCTACTTTCTCTCATATCTGCATAAGTATCTGACGAAAAGCCCCTCCAGAACGACAACGGAGCGTCATCGACAAGATGCCAAGTCTTACCACAATCTTTCTGCTGGTAGGCCAGGAACTACAGCTCCTTTCATGCTCTATCAGGTTCTGTGTGACACTCGTGATTGAACACCTCCATTGGGTAATCGTACTTTTCCGAATGAACATTTCCTGTTATTCTCCATCTCGAGTTGCTGCGCAGCGTCAATGTGAGGCACCCTTGTTCCGTCGCGAGGGGATTGGACATCGCCCTCAGAAGCTCATATGGAACTTCTGACTTGAGATCCACCATCATTGCTTCCTCCGTATTTGTCTGACCAGCTGTTCTCTACTTTCGAAAACAGGTGGCCGCCAAGATCTCTGCACTCTCCTGCCACGTCACCCTCCACCAGACGTTCGTCAACACGTTCGACTCCCCCCTGGAGGCCACCTACATCTTCCCCCTGCCAAGCGAAGCCGCAGTGACGTCATTCCGCCTGGAGGTTAAGGACCGGGTTATCGAAGCGGTTGTCAAAGAGCTAGGGGATGCTCGGGAGGAGTACGACCAGGCAGTGCGCAGCGGGTATCGGGCGGCGATTGCAGAGGAACAACTCCCTGGGGTAAGGATCTGTTGCTCAATGTTAGCAGACGTCACAAACTCTAATCTTTTTTGGTAGAGCTTCCGCCGTTTGCACTTCACAGCGAAAGCGCTTGCCCCGAACATCAGAAGAGGGTATTTTTGAGGTCGGTCAACTGGTTCTACGTATCTGGGTCTTGGCACGTCTGCGAGGACCAGAGAAAACTCTGTCTGTCTCAGCTGTAAACTGCAACGAGCTCACGAAGAACCGTTTCGACCATGAACTCCGTTGGAGTTTTTGAGATTTTAAGGTTTGCTTTGTTGGCCAGGTGGTTCGACAACCCCGCCTGCTTATCTTCCCTTTCAGAGTCTCATTTGCGCTTCGTTTGCAATCGAGATTCCAAACGGGCATACCGCGCGCGCTCTCCGCAGGTGTTCTCTGTCCGCGTCGGCAACATTGCGCCGCGCGAGGTCGCCTCTGTGCGCCTCACGCTCGCGGCGCCGCTCCCGTTCCGCGACGGCGAGGCCACGTTCCGCTTTCCGCTCGTGGTCGCCCCGCGGTACATACCGAGCAATGGGCTGGACGCCGCACGAAACGGTTCCGCTGCGGACACGCATGCCGGAACGCCGGACATGTCCCGGAGCAGCCCTCCAGTGATGCTGCCCGGATTTGAAGAACCGGTTCAGTTAGGGATCGAGGTGAGAGATCGATTTTGATCGAATCACAGCAATCCTTGGATCTTGTGTGAGCTTCTACTTGAACTTCTCCGTTCCTGAATAGATGCGGGGGGCGAGGTGGGAAATTAGATCATCAAAAACGTGCAAACAGTAGATTCAAAACCTTGCGATTTGGGTTCACCAGGATTGCCGATCCTGGCCAGTGCAAGTTGGTGAATACGCTCTGCCGGTTCACAATGACGAAGCGGTTTTTCGGTAGCCCATGAACGAAGACCGTGCTTGGAGTGCGATAGGGTCAATTTGTATCAGTTGAATCCGGGAATCCCGCGTCTCCCGACCTGATCCCAATTGAATATGAAAGTCTTGACTGCAATCATTTGATGACATTCTCCAAAGTCGTATTCCTTTCGAAAGCGATTTTGTTCCGCTAATGTTCGGAACTGTGGAAGCCGTGATCCGTCCGTGATTGAACGTGGTTTCTCTCGTGGCTGAACGGCCAAGCGTGCAGGCCTTTATTTCTTTCATCTCATGTGCCTGTTGGCTTGAAGGTGGGATTGGCTACGAGCAGAACAAATGGGTGAAGCGCATTGTGTCTTCGAGAACCTTTCAAGTCCTGGACACAGGCCAGTTGCCTGCGGAACATTCTCCTCTCTTGTTCCGTTTGGCGACCTTAAGGTTGAGTAGTTTTAAGCAATTAGCGTGGTCGTCCTGGGCATACGCGAAGTTTGAGCCATCGCGGAAAACGAAATAACTTCGTCTAGAAGAGCTGACGGTGACCTCTTTGAGTGCAGGTTGAACTCGACGAGGCCTCCCTCCTATCTCCAGCGTCCGTTCCAGCCTGCACACCATCTCCGTTTACGACACGACAACCAACGGCCCTCAAGGCTCCAAGTCACCCTCTGCCGCCATCCGACGGCTCCGACTGGACCCCAAAGGAGACCGCCGCCTGAACCGCGACTTCATTCTGCGTTTCAACGTTACCGACCCCGCCAATTCGCCGATCGCAACTTCGCTGGCTCTCTCCGACGACCCTGGCGACGAATCAGAGGAGGGCACGTGGCAGCTGACGCTGCTCTCCGCCCAGAATGGCGGAGTGCAGACAAACCCCAGGGACGTGGTCTTCGTGCTAGACCGGTCGGGGTCGATGGCCGGGTGGAAGATCGAAGCTGCACGCGCGGCAATGGCGCGAGTAGTACGATGCACAGAGCCTTCCGACCCTTTGTTCCAATCAGTCTGAATTCGATTAGACCAGGTTTTGAAGGACTCACGGGCATCCAACTAGAGACACAAGGGCGCCTGTTGCTGTCCAATGACTGTTTCGACTAATCGCAGCGCCAAGAATCTGAGCAATTCATCGTCGAATGCTCAGCCCATCGAGCGGGACTGACCATTTCCTCGCGATTCTCTTATTAGATTCGTCAAGGGCAAGTGACCATTTTTCTGGAAGTGTCATCAGCATCGTAAGACTACTTCGTAATATTGCGCGAATGAAGCGCGCGGACATCCTGCTGATACCCTTTCATACGGCGGTCCGTCAAGACGTACGGAAAGAAGGCTCTTCTCTTTACGGCATGATCTTTCCAAATTATTCAACATTCCTGGCTATCCGTTCAGAAATAAGGGCAGAGCATCACAGTCAATGGAAACATTTCATTTCTTCTTGAACGGATCTGTATTCAAACACCCAGAAGGCTGTTTATCACCTTACATCACTCCTTTCAGAGCCATTTTTTATTGCACGGGTGCCCCACTAACAGAGTATTCTCGAGCGGAGACCAGATTTTCCCCCTGCAAAATAGCACACTCTGACTGGCGCCTTTCAAAGCTGATGTGCTTTTCATCTGTCTGATTCTCCGTGCATTTCTCCTCTTCTTCAGATAGGTACGCTGACCGAAGACGACCGATTCTCACTCTTGGCCTTCGACAACGAGATTGAGACCCCCGACCTCCCAATCCCGGATTGGGTCAGCCAGATCAAGTCACGTTTCGAGCGACCTTCCAAGGCCTACAACCCCAGCTTGGTCGCCGCCACGGAGCCACATCGTCGCGTGGCAACGGAATTCCTCTCCAAAGTGAACGCGCGCGGCGGAACGGAGATGTTGATGCCGCTTGAGACCGGCGCGGCCGCGCTCACGTGGCCGCCGCCCGGGACGTTTGATTCGGAAGGGTTTCTGACGCGCGAAGCGGCCGCGCGGCCGCGCAGGCACAGGGTTTTGGTTTTGATGACGGATGCGCAGATCCAGCGCGAGGACGCGGTGATTGGCGCCCTTGGCCAGCAGCTGCAGGTGCGGCCTTCCCCTCCTTTGCGTTGCGTTCCGTTCCGGTCTATCTATTCCGCTCAATTCTGGTCGTTTTATTCCATGACAGACCTTACTAGCTTAATCTGCGACCCGAAATCGATCCTCTTTAGAATATCGCTTCTTCCGAGAGGCGCACGGGGAGCCGCGTTCCGCCATTCCTTTTCCCTTCGCCCCATCTCGTTTCCTGATGTCCTTGTGATCTGTCACTCTTTCCACACTCTAAGCGCCTCTTCTCACTGAAAGCCCTGGATATTGACGCAATTGTACAGCAATTGCACACCGTTCCGGAGGTGCTCCCGATCTTCGAGGTTGATGTTTAAAAGGATCCCGGCCAGTAAGTCGAGGTTCAGCTTGAAGCTTTAAATACAAGCATTTTACATGCTGATCTTTTGGGCAAACGGTTAGATTTTCTTCTTTTTGCGTTCACTGACACGGAAGTACTGTACTGGTTGGGGACTGATATGGTGAGCGGAGCAAACATTGCAACGGATCGGTTACCGTGGAACGGTTTTGTCAGGAAGTGATCAGACCGCGTTTGGATGTGGTAGTCGAAAGGATGTGAAGTTCGTGAGAAGCTCCTTCTGAAAGCAGGAGGTCCGGCGAAAGACGCGCGTCCTGTCATTGCTCACACGAGAACATGAGACTCGCCAACCACATAATTTGTTTTCTTTAGCACCATGTTGGTGAAAAATGTTCAGAACGTGTGAAGCCACTCAGCAGCAGCAAAATCTTATTTCAAGCGATTGGAAAAGACGGTACGTGGACACATGTTCTGACAACATTAACCCCTTGTCCGAGGTCGACCTAGAAACAATATGCCCTACAACGATCTCACAGCGCATTGCTTCTTTCGATTGAAAACATTCGCTTTCCGCAGGGAACCCGCATTTTCGCCGTTGGCATCGACCAGGCCGTCAACGAAGGCTTCCTCACGCGCCTCGCCGCGCTAGGCGCCCCCGGCGGGCTCTGTGAGCTCGTGGAAAGCCGCGGCCGCCTCGACGCGGCCGCGGCGCGCATCGAGCGGCTCATGTGCGCGCCCGCGCTCACGGACGTCCAAATCGACGGCCTCAAAGCGGACGGGATCGAAATGATTCGAGGAAGTGTGACGCCCAGAAACTTGGGCGGCGTCTTTCCCGGGGTGCCCTTCGTGATCCGCGGCCGCTACCGCAAAACCCGCGCGCAGGAAGAATGCGCGAGCGCACCCGTCCTGACAGTATCGGGCCGGACGGCGGCGGGCGAGAGCTGGACGCAGGTCGCGGCGGCGCACGTGACCCCGAACCCCGCGCTGCGCGCGCTTTGGGGGCGCGCGGCGATCCGCGAGCTGGACGACCAGTCCGTCTTCGCGACGGTGGCGCTGGGCAAGGACGCGGGCGGCCTGATCCTCGACCTGCTGCGCGCGCGCATCCTCGAGCTGTCCCTGCGCTGCAGCGTGCTGAGCCGGTTCAGCGCTTACGTGGCAGTAGACCGGTCGGAGAAAGTGGAACCGGGCACCTGGGGTACCGCGCACGTGACGCAGCCGGTGGAAGTTCCTGCCGGGTGGGAGAACGTACCGGTCGGGACGGCTTTGCGGCTGCGACCGCGCACTGGAGGGTTTGTGCAATGCGGCGATGTACAGACCCCCAGAGTGGACGACGGGAGCGGGATCGGGAGGCTCGACTTGCTCAGCGATGATACGAGCGACTATAGTGACTACTTCGCTGACCTTACCGAGAATGACGAGGGTTTCAGCTTCTTCGGGTGGAGATTCCCGGGCGCGGGCGCGCGTTCGGAACCGCACAAAACCCCGACCATCAAGGCGTGCCTGAAGCTCGTCGAGCGCGCGCTGCGCGAGGACGACCCCGCGCGCGTCAGGGACCTGGTGACGTCATTCTGGACGCTTATACCGCACTTATACAACTACATGACGCGCGTGGCGGGTGAGCAAGGGGCGGTGTACGCTTCAGAATTGTCCAAGTTGGAAAGTTCGCTTGAGGGCGAGTTTATGGAGACGGCCTGGGTCACGGACGGCGGAAGGCTCCATGAGCGGACGAAGAAGTTGCTAGAGAAGGTACGGGAGATTTTGATGCGCGCGCAGGCGGCGCTCGGCGGAGGCGACCTGATTTGAAGCGGAGCCGATTGGACAATAATGGTGGAATACAGCTTGCGCACAAAGGCGGTTTTGTAAACAGCACATATGCTGTTTGACCGAACAGAAAATGGAAAGCCTATGCCAAGTAAATATCAAGATTTGCACTTTGGGATCCATCATTAAAACGGTGGGAGACAAAAGATAGGCATAAGAAGCAGACTAGAACGCATCGTGACGTGCTAGGATCAGAGATCCGCTCGACCAAGTGTATTCCTCTGTTGCGTATTAAAAAAGACATTTGCACATGTTACAAAAGACTTCGATCGATTTGTACACGATGTTCTGACTACCTTCTTTTCCCAACAGATAACTTAGACAGAACATATCCTTACACTTATCAGCACCCCATCAATGTTTTCGCAAATATGATCGAGTCATTGACCTTTTCTGCAAGCTTGCCAACTTTGGATTACTCCGCGCTCCGCCTTTGAGCATACTAGGGAAGCACAACCGCAATCATATACGCTCGCTCATCTGTATTTTTCCTATATTGACGTATGTCATTTACGTTACTCTATGTCATTCGCTTACTATATGCATTCACTCAAACATCCTCTGATTGATTGAGTTAGTTTATGATCCGAGGATCTTAGACCTTGTGACGAGGCTTTTTGAAGTAATCATGCAGCTGCGAGTTGAGTTCGGACCCTACACGAACAGTTTCTATTCCAAATGCCAGACGAATAAGTGCCATCATATCCTAGTACCTCCACATTCAGCACCTACGGAAGGTTGTCTTAACCTGGAATATTGGCAAACCAACTTCGTATACCGTTTACATCAAACGAGTCGCATCCAGCATCGCAACGAGCTAGACGTCTGCCGTTACAGATTTGGCAAAAACGAAAGGAAAGAATCATTGTCTTTCTTGGCCGCCTTCTTTCGGGAATGCAAACCATGTCGAAAGCGGACCGCTCCCTGAGGGGATGCTCCACCTCCGTCCGTTCTGATCGAGCGGGTTCGAAGTTTCGAAGACCCCGGTTTTTCTTGCCCCCGGGTGCTCAGGCCGCTCATTTTTCCCCTCATTCATGCTCGGGCCTTCTGATCAGCTGCCGTAAACGTTCGCGACCACGTAGATGGCGCGTTTTGGCACCGAGGTGAACGGGTTTATTGGTCGACAAAGTTGTGCCAGGTAAATTAGCAGTCGAGGCGCGTTATCCCGGGGCCCTCCCTCAGATGAACGCCTAGCGTTTTGTGTCAAAGCCGTAACTTTGAAAATCCTCAATTGTGAGCGACCCCGTAGGCCCAGTCGCCCACATTCACTTCAAGCTCGTTGCGTGGTCCTTCTGCAGATTGCTGCGTATCTTAACGGCACAGATTGCTTGCCAAGCATTTGTGGGCTTTGATCTCGGTTCATGGGGAACAGACTGTTCTGGATATCAGCTTCCCGTTTTACCTAGAGCTCGAGGCATTTGAGCGAGGCATTTATTTATTTGAAATTCCTCCACGACTCGGATTTTTGAGTATCGACTTATGGATCTGTCAGTGTGTTTGATTGTGCTGGATTGGACAGTTATGACGGAGACGTGTTCGAACGTCGAGGAACTCTTGTAGGCGTGCATCTTTTGTAGGCAGGACTCGTCGTTAAAGTCTGCGTGATTCGCAGTGACAGTCGCTGAAGTAGGGGCCCGCGCTATTACCTGAATCAATTTTACTGAACGGTTCGCTCGTTCAGCAGGAAGCGCTTTTCAGAACACGAGTAAATATGGCGTTACTTCATCACTCTTCGCTCTTGGCAGGTTGCGGTACTCATAAGGATATAGGTTGCAAATTTGATCCAATCCTCGACGGCCACTGCTCTGTCCGGCTTTAACTCTTCACAGACCGGAAGCTGGAAAGCACTAGCGGTTGAGCTCATGAATACGTGAGTTGTTCTGTTGTTTGAGAGGTTGATGATGTTCGAGGACAGATCTTCTATCAGGAACATTCTAGAAAATACGTTCCTTAGTAAGATATTGGTCCGGCTATTTGATAGCAAGCACGTACAGAAGAGAGACTGCATGCCAAAGCCGCCGCTTGCTAAATAGGGACCACAAAGGCAGCCGCGCACAAAATAGCTTTGCTTGCATGCGCACAAAGTCTTATTGAAATGTGAAACACGCCGAATAAGAGTAGAGTTGCACACACGCTGCGTGCCGAGAACACACGCTTCACGATGACCAGCTCCGTTTGATCTTAGTTCTGCAACGCATGTATATCGACTCATGCATACATGCCACATGGTCGATCAGTAAAGTAAGGCGAGCGCCGGCGTCTGAAATCAGCTTGAACATGAGTACATCTCTGGCAGCTGATTTGGCAACCGGGCCCTGCTCGTATGTTTAATATTCATGGAATGTATTTCGAATTTCATGACCCTCTGACAACATTTAGAACACTGATTACATGGCGCGCGTGCAAGAGCAGGCTCGATGTCATGATCGAGCCTCGAATTTGAGGCTAGCTATGCTCAAACTCATGATGCATGATATATTCGATGGGCCAGTGTAGATCATGTTCCGCTGATCTTCTTTTGAAAAAGGAGCTGTGACTGGATCAAGCACCTTGCAACACTAGCCTCAAAATGTAGATTGGACAGAACGAGAAATATCAGATCGTCAGATCCATAAGATGCATACTTTAGCTAGCCTGCTTACTATCTAAGCTTACTACTTACTACTAGTTATGTATGCTCTAAAGCCTCCCAACTACAAGCTGGCCAGTAATACAAATCTTGTGTTGAGACAGGTTGCAACTGGATTTTGAACATATTGAATACTTGCATGATATAATGCTTAGGATATGTATTACCAATTTGTGTCAAACCTCCTATGTACATTGATGAAATGTTCTCTTCAAATACTTCCCTCTCCATTGGCCTTTCATTATCAACCTACTTCCCTCTCCATTGGCCTTTCATTATCAACCTAATATAAAGCCAAGTATCCTTTATATAGCTATTTGGTGTCGGACCTGTCTTCTGGCTCTTGCTATTTTAATCCGTGTCTTTATGTGGGCTCTTCTGAGCAGAAATGAATGTCGCTTGCAGCGGTCGATATCGACCCCAAAGAATGTAGTATACATGTGTGAATATACTGCACCTTACCATACACTTCCACCCTCCCGAAAACAATCTGCGCATTGATCTGTCCGGTGGATCTGCGGTTGGCATGACAGACTATCAATACTAGAGGTCGGACATTTGGGCCGGCCCATATCCTAAGGCGGATCCTTGCCTGTTCACACTTCCTCCGGCAAGCTCGCTAAGATGATTCTGAGCACTCTAGCCAACCAATGTGCCCCCCAATGGAATATCTCAGCAAAAACCACCCTGGATGCTGACTTTGCCCAATCCAGAAGCGGTCCCATGGCCCTGAACACCCATGCTCCAACAAAGAACACACAGTACAAGAGCTCAAGGTAAGCCACCACATCTCGAGCAAGGGGCTGAGCCTGCTCCAGACCCCTGTTGCCCGCGCCGTTCAGTCTCACTCCCCGCCAGGTGAGCGCTGAGGACTCATCCCCACTGTTGATACCGTTGACCCCCTGATCAAAGGCTATGTCAACAGACCCAGCTGAAGACTCCTGGAAGCTCACGTGCACTGACTTTGCGTCGCTTGGGACCGGGAAGTTGAGCGTCAGTCCATTGTGTGCCCCGTCTCCGTCAACAGTGACGCTGATAGTTGCTTTAGGACGCCTCTGGAGGGATCCCTTCCTTTGTAAGAGGTCCAGCGCAGCATCACTGGGGCTGCGAACCAGAGGTGTAGATGATACATTCCAAGGTGTGCTCTGACTGTCGGCGGCACACTGCAGAGCATTGGAGCTGCTATCAACATTCTGACTGGAATATTCCTCCCCTCCTGAAAGGACCCTGAGCTGGTGAAATAGGGTTGTGAATGTTGGCTTGAGCTTTGCAACCACCTTGGGGGGCACAAAGTAGAGCGCAGCAGAAAGAGCACCTTTAGCAAGGTCCATCTTGACAGGATCCTTGCTCCGGCAAGCTACTATGAGGTCCCTGAGGTACGATCTAAAATCGATGAGCAAGATCGAGCTCAGAGGACGCCTCGAAAGGCAGGACAGGCATCACGCGTTCGGATAGGTGCGACTACTCCCTGCATAGGTCAAGTGAATGAGGCCGCCGCGCCACCCTCTAGGGTTACTTTCAACAAACATCGGCCCGTCGTCAACACTTCCTTCTGCTGAAGCTCTCCCTCCCGGCGCCCTGACTGCTGGCAGGGCCGCTAGTTGAGCTGTGAAATGCAGCTTCCCCTAGATCTGACTCTGAGCTTTCAAGAACCATGCTAATTGGCATTGCTGACGTTGACCAGTGTCGAAGAATCCCAACTTCCAAGTAAAACCGATGAGAATCTCGAGGAGCGGGACTTGCTTCAATATGTGTCCCTTCCTGCCGTCTTTCATAGACGGCGTTGGACCGACCGGGATCAGCTGAGCCGTTGCCGGTGCCGCTTTGACCGTTGTCGTTATGAAGGTATTATTCACATCAAGCTGAATCATTTAGTAAATAGGGAACAGGACCCAGGCGCGGGGCGCATCCTCCCTTTCGTATCAAGCTAGCACGCAGCACGGATGTCTGGACAGCATTCTGAGCACTCATTCAGCTCTTCACCCCTTCCTCTAGCAAGCGGAGGACAGGAGACAATTCTCGCAAATCCATGCCGCATTGCTGGAAACCGACCTTCTGTGGCCATTCTGCCCGATGCTTGCCTTTCGACAGGCTGCATTGGTCCAAACGTTGGAAGCTTTGGCACATCATTGCTGCAGAGGGAAAGCGGAGCAGCCCATCACTTGCTTCTTTTCCTCTTTTCAGCACCAGCTTCGAACAGCTTGGCAGGATAACAGACAGAAACCTGTGCGAGCGAGCGACTTGCTCTCTCCTGGTTTAAAGATCCAGAGTCACGACCAAGACAGACTTTCCACCAGCAGCATTGAGTCAACTCGAAGGTACACAGCACTTAGTCACACTCTTGGAGCTGAGAAGTGTCCATCTTCTGCAGAGCGGCCGTTTGGAACAGGTATTGTCCCTGGATCTGACAGAATGCCAGCTCACTGGCTGCTCAAAAGCGAGCCTGAGGAATGGTCCTGGGAGGACCAGGTCAAGAAGGGGGTGGAGAGCTGGGACGGAGTGCGCAATGCGCTGGCGCAGGTCGGCAATGCACATTTCTCATCTTCTCAATTTCTCATCTCTCTGCTCATCTTCTCTCTGAGACGGATTGAAGTTGCAGCTGAATGAGACAGATTGTTGATCAGCATTTGATACAGGGTCCAACGTCGAATCAGCAAGGTCCCCAGCAGCAAGCGAAGCACTTGTGCACTGCCACTCACCGTTTACAATCGGCAAAGTCCTCCTTTGTTTCAGTCCTTGAATAATAGTCCAGCTTTTTGCAATCAAGAGCTGCTTATGCCCTTGAAGACGCCACAACCCCAGAGCGATGCACCTGCTTTTTACTACGTTGTTCAGGTTCTGATTCTCATTTTACGCCTGTGGTGCAGAAAAATATGCGAGCCATGAAGTGTGGAGACCTCTGCTTCTTCTACCACTCTGGTAAACAGAAGGCTGTGGTCGGGATTGTCAGCGTATGTAAGGAGATCTATCCAGACCCTTCGGATGAAACTGGCAAGTGGGGCATGGTCGACGTGAAAGCAGAGAGGCCCCTTGTTCAACCGGTCACTCTTGGGGAGATGAAAGCTGATCCCACATTTGTGGACTTGATACTCATTCGTCAGTCGCGGTTGTCAGTGGTGCCGCTTGAAGAGAAGCATTGGGACAGGATCAACGAGCTCGGGAGTGTAAAAAGGGAAGAGGAACCAAAGAAGCCTCGGAAACGAGCAAAGAAGGACAAGGGAACCGAATTGGAGCCAGAGGTGGGGGTTCGAGCTACAAGTGAAGTGGTTGATGAGGGAGTTGAAGGAGTGGTTGTGATGGACTCGACAAAGATCGAAGAGGAAACCGAGAAGGACGATAATAAAGGTGGGCCGAAAGGTAGAAAGCCTAGAAAAAGGAAGGCTGTTGAGAGTACAGGGCAGGTCTTGGACGTTGATGAGAAGAGTCGAAAGGAAAGGACAAGTGGTAGTAAGGTCGTGAACAAGCAAGTGGAGAAGTCGGCAACCAGTACAGAAGGTGATGCTTCCCTAAGAAGAAGCGGTCGAAGTCAAGAAGACCCTAGGCCTTCATGCCTGTAATTTCAGGTTGTCCGTATTCAAGTTGCACACATTGGCACAGTGATCCAGGCTGCACAGTCACTTTGTTGCTGTTCAAATATTGCATGGTGCAGAAGCAAGACGGTTGTCAGTCCAAGGCAGATTAAGGGATAAATGAATACTGCAAGCCAATGATGAGCATTAAGACTGTACAGGCAATCAGTCACAATCAGTGCAATGTACTCTGCAAAATTCGCCTCAAAATATTCGATGCATCAAACTACACCTGGTTTCATGCATCCGGACGGCCACGGGCTTCATATGCAGCTATGAGACAATCCATGCACATATATGGAGAGCTGGCAACATCGCATGTGGTGCGCTTGCACCATCATACTTGCGTACCGTTGCATGCAGCAGTTGAGATCAAATCAGGCGGCTTCTGACCATGCTTCGAATTGCAATCATCAACCTGCAAGTAACATGGAACCACATAACAGGCCGGCTCGACCTGCATTCATCACATGAGCTGAATCATGTTAAACATCTAGTCTCTACCACTGTGACATGCAAATCAGCTCAGCTCGACATGTTGCAACGCAAATTTGCAAATTGATTGCAAGGGAGACCTCTGTCTGTAACCGTCTCACGACAGCCCCGCGAATTTGCCAGACAGTCATGTAAAATCTAGCGGTAAGGACAGGTCAAAGCACAGCCCTTCGCCAATGACACGGAGCTTCCCCCTCAGATCGTTTATGTGCCTCCAGTGACACGTTTCTCGAGCCAGGAAGCTAGTGGCGCAATCTACTTGCCCTTGGCCGCTGCCCTCAGGGCATCGATCACCGTATGGACTCGGCGCTGCTGCCTAAACGTGGCCAGGCCAGCGGTCAACGCGTTCTGTTTCAGCATCTCCTTCACGTTCCCGACCCCAGAAGCCGCCTGCGCGGTCAGTTGCAGAAGCGGGGCAGTCGAGGCGAGGACGTCGATCCCGGCCAGGTGCTGCGCCCACTTGAACGGCCTGAAGGGGCGGCTCGAGTCGAACTGGAAAGTCCCGCCCATCAGAGCCTTAACCGCCTGGAAAGCGTGATTGTGTCGGGATGAGTAAACAGGCAAAGGCGGGAACGGAAGCGCTGGAAATCGACACTGAGCTTTCGGATCGTCAGTGCAGGCTTTTATTAGATAAATGCAGAGGTCAGAAGAGGTAACGAAGTGCAGGTGATGGTCTGCATCCGTTGAACCTCCAGAATATTGGCCGGGCCGATATAGACGTACAGAAATACTCCACAAGCCTTCTGCAAGACGGTCCCTGAAGCAGACAAGGACAGCGAAATGTTCGATTGAGTGTCTGCCCAACGTGTCTGACGGCAACGCATACATGAAAGTTATGAGTGTAAGGCGCTGCCTTTTCCACACAGCGTGACCTTCTCAATCTGCATTCGGGGGACCAATCACCAGGTGGGCCACTTCGCACGACGCCCTCTTTGCGGAAGACACAAAGGACTTCAGACAATTCAGACCCTGCGTTAATTGACGACGCCAATGATCATACTGGTTCATTCTTGAGGGACATGAGTAAGTAGATTACCGTGAAATGCAAACCGAAATATCAGGGTCCGGAGAACTGCGTCATAGTCGTCAGTGTCTTCCCCCCCAAGACCGAGGGTAAGGAATGAGACAAAGCAAACAAGATCATCCTTTCTCTGGGATACACAAAATGAGGGTCGACTGCGCCTGGAAAAAGGGAAACAGGTGACTGTTTGAGGAAACAGTACTCGGTCGATTCCCCAGTCCCAGCCACGAAATTGGACAGAACGCTAAAGCATTCAAGGCATGAAATCATGAAGAGCAGTTTACGAACTCACACCATTGCGAAAGCATGGCCTAGACCCTTGAATAATCATGCCTGATCAGCCCTATCCCTGAGTCGTACTTTTCTACCCTCGCTCCCCGCACCTCAAGAAAAGAGCACAAAGAAAGGCCAAACATCTGCGGTTTCACCAGGCTACCAGGACTTACAACAAACATGGAGAAGAAAAGTTAGCCCTATTGCTCACCTCGGTAGGCGCTTCCTCTCCAACGTCATCAGGAAACACCCGTTTGAGAATCCCGCTTCCGTCTGCTTTCCCATCCAGAGTCACTGCCTGCGCCGCAACCAGGTTGAGTTGCCGCAAGTACTCAAACCGCACTCGTACCACAACGTCGTTCTTCTGATTGCCTTCTTGCCCCCGCACTTGCAGTGAAACCAACAGGGGGTGCGTCTGGTACATGTTCTGCTCCATCTCGTCCCCCGTCCGCTGCCGTTTCCGCCTCCCCTCCTCCTCCTCGCTACCCTCTAGAGGGCTCCTCCTGCTTGTGAGCACCTTCGAAACCTCTAAAAGTGCCAGCGCCTCAGCTTCCTTCGAGCTCCCCAACACCTCCACGTCAAGCCCATCATCCACCGCCTCCTTGTACGCGAGCAACTGCGTATACAGAACGTACAACGGCCCTGGCAATAGCTCCGCCAGCCTGTGCTGCTTGATCTCACTCTGGCGCGCCAGCCCTAGCGACTGCTCGACCGGGAGCGCTGCCTTTTTGACGGACTTGAGCTGCGCCGAGATTGTCTCGAGGAACTTTCGGCGCTCGGTGACTTTCTCGGCCAGCTGCTGCTTCTGCGCCTGGAGCGTGCTCAACTTCTCCACAAGCTCTTTCCTCTGCAGAGGAGATGGAGGGCGTTTGACGTTGGAAAGGATTGATCATGGAAAGCAGACGTTCCATTCCTCCAGCGAGGGGTGAAAAGCAGGAAACCTGTCGGAAACACTTGAAGGGTCAAAATAGATACTGCGTGCCGCCATGCCCCCTGGCATAACACAAAGCATAACACAAAGCTGCAATTCCAAGTACAGAGAGTTGCATTCGAGTTGACATTGGCAGAACACAAGCAAGAACTTTTTGGTGGTGGTAGGAAGCACCACCTCTCGAAAGATGAAACTTTGTTCTGCTCAATGAACAATCACACAGACTAAAAACGCAAAATGAATTGCAACCCCCATCAGATCAGTCATAATCCAGCTTGCCTTGGGCAATCCGAAAGCCAAAGTACAGAAGCATCAGTTACCTGTGCTAGTTCCAATCTCAACCGTGCCAATAGCAGTTGGTGAGGATCCTCCTTCAGCTTGGCATCGCTCTTCTGCTCCTCGCTCGCATTCTTCCAAAACACTTCTTCCGCTTGCAACTCAATGCCAGGAAACTTGGTCTTGAACTCGCGGCATGCCCGGATCTCCCTCAAAAAGTGATCCCTTTCGTAGAGCAGATTGTTCAACTCCAGCGTAGCCTTGTCAAGAGGGGCTTTTGCCTCATCAGTCTCCGCCTTCACTTTGTCCTCAGCGAGGTAAAAATTGCGGCACAACCGCCGGAGATCAATCAAATGTATCGCAGCATCGGTCAGGGCTGCTTTTATCTTTGCCGTGTCTTCCTCTGTCCGCTTCAAAGCGAGCGCTTCTCCAAGGCTCTCCTTCAGACCATGTACAGTGAGCGATAGCAGGTTGGCGCCACCGTCCTGGCCGTCAATCTCCATCATTTTGATGGCCTGAAAATTTATAACGCAGCACGTGAGGAATAGAGGTGGAAAAGAAAGCACAGAACACTTCAGCTAGTCCTACACTACCGGTATTGCAAATGCACCACCGTGACAGTGACCACTCCCTCCACTGCCAGAAACGAAGCGTCCATTCCACACTTGGGCCACCAAAACCCTAACCCATTGTTTATTTTAACCCAAGCTGCTAACCTTGCACAATGCTTGCCACACGCTGACGTCATGATTTTGTACGATGACCGTTTCTTATGCCGAAATAATAGGTCGAGAGTCGAGCGACAGGTCGCAACCAATCAGAAGCGAGGACGAGAAAGAAAAGCTACCATGTCATTGGTCGAGCGTGATTCGAGCCTAGCCGGATGCATCATGCACCCTAGGAACTGATGTCACTCACTATGTACTGGCTCAAGATAGGGTCAATAGGCTATGGACCTGGTTCCAGGTCTGGTGACTCTGGTCTGGACTCTGGAGCAGGGCTTGCCACCAACTTTCACCGGTGCCGGCCGTCTACCGGCCCTTCTACATTTCTACCGGCTGGCCACACGGGCTAAAGCACCGGGCTCCGGTTTTGACCAGGCGCCGAGCATTTTTTGCCGGCTGTCCAGCCGGTGGGGTGCCTTCGGCACCGGTGCATCTGTCATTTCTGCCGGCCAGGTCCAGCTTAAACACCGGTTCGTGGCAAGCACTGCTCTGGAGTCTGGACTCTGGACTCTGTTCGGAAAAGTTGCAAGCCTGAACTTGCTGAAGGTTGAACTTGAAGGCTGAAGCCCAGCAAAAAGAAGATGAGGCATTGATCCGGGTTCTCATTCCATCTGCACTGAGGTGGATGTTCTTCGTTCTCGTGTCACTATTAGTAATAGTTCGATTAAAGGTCCATTCAATCCTCATTCCTTCTTCATTCGAGCAGTGTGATCAGGCTCTGATTGACAACATCATTGGAGTCCTCATTGTTCCCACGATGGCGGAGGCAAATGCACCCCCCGTTGGTGCCGACTATCTTCCCCTCCCCGCTACCTTCGACCCCAGTCGCCGCTCGCAGGGGCACACCAAAGCGCACCGGTCCGTCATTGTGTTCCTGGCTGTCTCTCTCATCGCCCTCGCAGGCACGTGTATGTACCTTGACATCTCTCTGGAGCAAGTGACGGCTCAGCTGAAGGCAGCCTCAATGCAGCTTTCTGCTGCGAACAAGCCGGGCTCAAAGCACACCGACGCCTGCATGGCACGTGCGCACGATCCCCAGTGCATCAAGACCCCTGCTGAGTACGTCAAGATTCTGATGGAGAGGTCCAAGAGTCATGTGGCCCTCAACAGGACTGCCTGTGTGGCCGATAACATGCTGGTAAGTTCCTTACTCTACAACCTACTGGCTTCCTGAGTTGTAACTTCATTCGACACAATCAGTGAACTGTCCCCCTATGCACCCTCAATCTGGCAACCGCCAAGAATCAACAGCGCCCTTGCAGATTTTCTCTACTTTCGTAAGTTTGGTTCAGCAAAATGACACCCCAATGATGGTGCTGAAGTTGCATCAATGGTGGACACCTAAGTGCACCCGAATTCATGCTCAGCAGACTGTTGCTTTGCATTGGGCAGGTTGTTAGAAGTCAGACTTGAGGACTCTGAGAATATCTGGCTGCTTCCTGGGTTATTCAATGCAGCCACTCATCCAATGGCATCGTCAGCTCTTTCGTGTTGCTTCTGTTCAGGGGAGAATGTACACTGGGGCGTTCCAGAGTGATGACTGGCAGCTGGACCCTGGTGAGAAAAGGCCCTGTCTTTGCATCACAGAAGTTGGACACTGGTGCAACTTCAATAGTTGCAGTGCAATTGTCAATTGAAGGTCAGAACCAGGCAGGTTCTGGAAGTCAATCTGTATTGTCGCTAGGCTTCCAGCAACTCAAACGGACATGAATTCATTTCAAGAGTGGGACTGTCTGTCCTGTCAGACGTCTGCAAACAAGCTTGCTCATTGAACCCCTCGGCGTCAGTTTTTGACCAATGCAAGATGTGCTTTTGGATTCTTGCAACACCTTCCAGCTTGTTTAACCACTTGCAAGCTTGGTGCTTCCATATGCTAAAAAGAGGACTTTGTCTCCTCCACATCAAATGCATTGAGTGCTTTACACGAGCAGCAAAACTCCAACACCACGAGTCTTGATTCATATCCTGTTCTCCTCAAGTGCGATTTTCTCTCCTTTGCTGCAGTTCTGTCAAACGCACCCGCCCGTCGCATCATCTTTGCCATTGGACCTCGCATGCTTGAGAAGATTCTGGTTTGGGGCCACAACGCAGCAGACAAGGCTGTCAAGTGAGGGGTCCTGGTGAAATGATAATCCTGTCCGATTATTCTCAAGGTTATTAAGGGTGCATCAGTGGTGAAGGCACGCTTTTGCACTATCTCTAGCACTCTTCTTCGGCGGCCTTTCTGAAGCATTGCGCAGGCCTTTTCACCTTGCAATATGATGCCCTGGTGACGACGAAAGGCCAATTGATAACGATCAGTGCCAGAGACTCTTGCTACCAATTCGCAACTTTTTAAGGCTATACTTCTCAGTCCCTCTGAGCACGCCTTCCCTTTAGGAGGGACAGTTGGGTCCGGTGCTTTGTGAAGGTTGCCTGATCAGGAGAGTTCTCACCCTTGCCGCTTCATTCTTCTGACAGCATTGTCCACCTGGTACTCCAAGTCCAGGTTAATTTCTGATGCTTGCGCAAGTAGGCGCTACAGGTAGCCCCACAAGGCATGTCCTTTGGAGGCTGGCAATGAACTTGTCCCCTATCCTGTAGGAGCAAAACACTTCACTAAGCAGAAAACAGGCCTTTATCCAATTTGATGCGAGCATGCGGTCAGCTTAAATTTAGTTGCAGCCCTTACAAGAGAATGCATTCTTCTCACTTGTTCTCACCCTCGGATTATCCAGCAGATGCCATTCACGATAGACTGGTTGCAGTCACTGACACCATCTCTCTTTCCCTGTTCCAGCAACTAAGCAGTGGCACTCTTAGGTGCTGCGTACTAACAATCCTCTGATCATGTCCTTGGCAACTCTTTCTTCCCATCTCCCGTTCCAGTCTCTTTGGAGTGCCATTTTGTAGATTCAAATGCTTGGTGGAATGCTTATAAGTTGGCCAACTGTTCATAGACGCATTTGAAAACTCCAAGGTCTTGAAGCACCTGGTGTCTGTCTCAGGCCCTACACCCTCTTTTCTCATCGTCCCTTCTCTAAGACGTTTCAATTTGCAGCGGTCCATGTCGTGATTCAGACCTTTTTGACTTCACTCAAAAGCGCTTCCACTCTCTTTTAGGTCACTCGGCTACGGGGATGCGTTCGTTTGCGGCGGTGCGCCAGACTACAGAGCATCCTGCCAGTACCGTCTCCTGGTCTGGACGTCAGAATGCACCGTCAAGAACGAGGGGCCGCTCGTGAGGGGCGACTGGGCCAACCTGGAGGCGTTCATGCGGGAGGACTATGGGAAGGAGCTCCCGAAGCTCACCCGTCAGATTGCGGTGAGTGGTTACGCGGCCCTTAAATGCAGAAGTAGGGATTGCCTCTCAGGCGCAGTTCTTGTGAATGGCTTGGCAAGCTGAGGCATGCGATGTTCGGAGAGGGGGGCTATTGACAAGTACGGAGCTTTCGAACCTGAAGCCGGATTTGCGGAAAACTTCAGTTCCGATCTGTTCGTCTCTGGCTTTGTCGCGGGAGAATGCTTGCGAAATGTAGAAACTACGTTGCGGGGAATGAGTTTTTTACGTTTGTTTGGATGGCGGTCTTTCTGGATGAAAGTACAAGTCTATGCGGAATGCGTGCTGCAATGTGCATCAGCGTCCACATTTTCTTTTGAGAGGACGGGCAAGGTCTGTGCTGCTTCTGACGCTCATAGGGTCGCCGTTCTGGTTTGCACTGATTGGAAAAGCGTGCTAAGTCTTCTGGCGTGCTTGGGCATTCTGGCCGACTCTTCACAGTCCCACTGGGACGTGATGGCCGGTGCTTATCTCAACTTCGCATCACTTTACTTCCGGCGTTTTGCCCTTACTTTCTTACTGGCGGCCGAGCTTTGTCCGTTGCCCACTGCACAGCAGAAACATCGAGTTCTTCTTTCCTTCCTTTGGTTCGTGCACTCTTCTCGAATGTGAACCGTCACCAACTGTTCGTCACTCCGCAGATCGTCGCATCTGCCAAACGCCGTTGGATGCAATCAGCAGATGTTCGTAAAGTCCGACAACCGCACTGAGTCCTTGGCTGTGGTCCCTCGGATCGAGACTTGTTGTCGTCGTATCAGATGCAACTGCAGCGCCGAGAAGGCAGGAGGCGGCATCATATCTCAGCCGACCTCGATTAACCAGATCCTAAACAACTGCGATTGATGGCCTCACTCCATTTTGACGTGCTTCTGATCGTAAACTCGGTGGGAGGCGATTTAACCGAGTCCTGACCATCCTTGGTTAAAAAACGGAAATCTTCCTGGAGTTACAGGAGCTCGAGGCGAAAACCTTCGGCGATCTGACCAAGTGCGACCCGGACGTGCTCCAAATCAAGGCTTGGAGGGAGGCTCCTTAACCAAACCTTAACCAGTGGTTAACAGCATATAATTACTTGGTTTTTACAGGAGCTCCAAGCGAAAACCTTCCGCGAGGTGACCAAGTGCGACCTCGACGTCCTGCAAGTCAAGGCCTGGGACCACCGGAGTTCCGCCCTTAAAATCCTGTGTCATCACAGCGGTCTTCCGAAGAGAAGGAGGCGCCCTAACGAGACCTTAACCAGTGTTTCAAGGTGGATCTTCCTGAATTCACAGGAGCTCGAGGCGACAACCTTCCGCGAGCTGACCAAGTGCGACCCGGACGTGCTCCAAGTTCCGCCGATTACCCTTTGTCACCACAGCGGTCTTCCGAAGAAGCAGCTTGGAGGGAGGCGCCTTGAGCAAACCCTAACCGGTGGTCAACGGCAATATTTTTATTCTTATTTCTACAGGAGCTCGAGGCGACAACCTTCCGCGAGTTGACCAAGTGCGACCCGGACGTGCTCCAAATCAAGGCCTGGGACCCCGCCCAGCAAGTCAAGGCGGGGTGCTCCCCCGAGTACATTGCCGCGCTTGCTAAGTTCCCGTACAAGGCCTGCAACGACTCCAGCCCCCAGGTCACCAAGTACACAAAGTGCCCGGCGGAAGAGGCGCTGCTGCACGGGGGATCCCCCCCGACCACCCTCGAGCTGCGCGCGTTCCTGCAGCAGACGCAGGTAAGGCAATCCCGTGAGATCGAGTGCCTGAAAAGATGTGACACTATCAGGGGGTTTTGGTGCAGTGGCTCAAATATAGCCCCAACCAACAGACATAACGCGCTCTGCAGCCAAAGCCACTTTCTACGTATCTCAAAGGCGGACCGTCGCAGGTAGGAACACGCTGGAAGACAGCATAAAAGAATCTGCGTCGATACCGCACGTATTTCGACGTTGCAGAACGGACGCTTCGGCCTCCCTGACTCTGTGCGATTTGCCGAGTTTGACCTAAATCGGATCTGGAACCCTGTCCTCATGCCGCCGGAAGGCTGAAGGTTGCAGACTGAGATTCAAATGTGACGATTGGAAGGTTACGCAACAGATTCGGCAAAACATGGTATTAAGAATCTAGCAGCGGGAGGAAAGAGGATCTCCGTGATTGACCAACGTTGAAGCCCTAAGCGCAACACGACATGCTGTGAACCCACCCTAACCACCACCTTAGATTGACCCGTCCTCGTCGAGGTCCTTCTCATTTCTGGAACCTCCTTCAAAGTGAAATCTACTCTTGTCCGAAACCTTCGTGCTGAACCCTGCTCTTGCTCGAATCCTTCCTGCTGAACTCTACTCTTGTGCGAATCCTTCTGCTGAACTCTACTCTTGTGCGAATCCTTCTGCTGAATTCTACTCTTGTGCGATCCGCGTGCAGGGCTTCATGCCCCAGTACACCGGGTACAGCTACACCGCCAACGAGTACGACGACCCGCTGAGCCAGGAGTTCTGGATCCACAACGACGAGCGCAAGCACCTGGCGAACGGCGTCGTGACCAAGCTGTGGAACGATACGGCGGAGGTGGTGCCGCACGCATGAGCTCACGTCACGGATCATGCCGGGGTGACGTGGCGGGTGCGCGGATCCAATTCGGGTCGGTGTAATCTTATTCGTTTGCCGCCCCCAAGAGAAGTCCAAGCACCAAATGTGATCCGTATTTGTAGTAGCGTTCGGAGGATCTAATTTAAGCCCGGAGCATTAGAGACGCTCGGGATGTTACGCGTCTGTCATGGTGTGCCACCAGCTTGCTAAAAAGCTTCAAGTTAACTAACCCGTTGTTTCAGGGCCCTCCTTGTGCATCTAATGTAGACTAGTTGCAGTTTGTTTTGACGCTCTTCAGTCCATGGCAAGAAACGAAGGTATACAGGGGTTGGCGTCTCCCTAGGTTAACAAGTCGATCGGATAAGTTGGACAGCTAGATTGTTGACGCAGGTTGGTTAAGGACTGCAACACTCTTTCATGGTGATCTAGCTTGAACTTCCCTTCCGAAGGCGCCCCATCCTAAAGCGCCTCGAAACATCACATTATGACCCGCCGCTTTATGGAATGTACATCATCGAATGACGTGAGGTGCTCCAGGACCGTCTTGATTAGATATGCAATCACGTGCTGTCTGGCTCTTCCTGATAGAAACTCCAACAACGTCGATCCCAATCGAATGCATGGCTTTCGACTGGCGGCCGCACTGCATGCAAGCCCGCTGTCATTCTTCAAGCATGCATCCGGAGCCTGGCCGGTAACTGGTTCATCATGCGTCAGTACGGCCTGAGACTTCAATCATGTAACAAACGAAAGCTCTCCGGCCACAAGTAGCTTTATGCAACGCCGATCCGGCCATGCCTTCAAGCGCACTGATACTCAAAAGGTTGAACGTTCACGATACAGATCCAGGAGTCAGATCAATCAATAGCTTACGCGGAACACTATTGAATCGAGTACAGCTCTCGGGTCAGACTTTTTAATGTACACGAGCCGTACAGGCTCTTTATCGTAGACTTGATCAACGCACGCCTGTGAATGCGACTGGCAAACGTGTGGCCGTCAATCAACAAGGGCAAGAAGAAATAGGATAACCCTCTACTGCCGGTGTGCTCTAGAACTTTCCTCGTTCAAGACCCTTCACCCGTTCCCTTTCGACAGTCTGCTCGGTGCCGTTTCCAGTCTTGCTTCTGGCACGCAACGCCGCAATAAAACACACCTCGACAGCCGGAGCACCGTCTCGCGGCACTCGTGGACTTCTTGCACATCGCACAAATCTCTTCCGGATCCACTAACAAAATCGACCGCCCTTCGCCCTCCGAATTGCGTCCCACCGGATCCCCCGACCGCACAGGAGATTCATCTGGCCACAAAACACCAAACGAGCCTCCCCCTACCCCGCCTTCCCGTAACCAGTTTTCTAAACGAGCCGCGTCCCTGGCGGCCCGACTTCCTACTCCGTACGAAGTCCACTCATTGCGCTCCCAATTGTATACGACTCCGCTTCTCCCTTTCTCTACTCGGTCGCCCAAATACTTCGGCGGCCGGCCGTCTCTTCGATACCCCCACAAAATCATTTTCAGAATGTCCAGCCGGACGGAAGCCACGACCGGTTTCCCGGTTCCCAAGGCGGCCAACAGCGGCGGCGCGAGCGTTTCCGCGAGGTTCTGCCTGACACGTGTCGCACACCCGGCGCCCGCTGACGCCAGCACGCACAGAAAGTGGTGCAAGCGCGTGTCGAACGCGTGGTGTGGAGACCCGCGCAGAGTCACGAGCACCGGGGGCAGTTTCCGGTCAACCATCAGTTTAACTAACCCGGGGAGGTCACCCGGGGGGAGCTCGGTCCCCTCCGCGCCGTCGCCCTGACTCAATAAGCTATCGGGGTCGGTTCCCATGCCGACCAAACTGTTCCGAAAAGCGAGGAACAGGAACTCGAGCATATCTTCCAGGCGCTCGAGCTCGGTTTCCGTACGGTCCCCGATCGGCGATCGCTGCGTGGCTTCGTTTTTGAAGGCGCGGACGAGCCCCGGGAAAAGGTGCGCCAGCAGCTGCGCGGGGGAGAGCTTGCGCCGGTGGAACGCGGCGGATATGATGGTGCGCGCGGTGAGGTAGACGTGGAAGTCAATCGCGTTGGCCATGACGTCACAGCAGGATTCGTAGACGGTGGAGGGGAGAGTGCGCGGGTGGGTCAAGGTTAGGATGTGCGCCAGTTCGACGAAGCAGGCCTGTGGGATGACAAGAAACAGAGCGCATGAGAAGACGCGACTAGAGGAATGAGATACAGCTCTTTGCATTGGGTTCTAATCCCTCCGAGCATGGTTCCTGATCTTGAGCCGTTCGATGCCTTTCTTCTTGTCGGTCGAACGGTCCAAGATGAGGAACCAAGCTCGGAGCTGGCGGGCTTCAAGCAAGGAGCTGTACGAGACTTGACACGGCGTTGAACTCAGTCGTGGAGGGTATGCAATCCAACACAGCAACGCTTGTGATTACGCTTTACGTAAAACAAGCAATGGAACAGCCGGCCAGGATCAGCGGGAAGCGTGAAACTTTCAAGAATGAGGCTTGCGGGTTCTGAATGACCCGCACATTCAGCGAGTTGGAAAGACCTCAATGAATCTGACCCAGATAATCGGGTATCAGTGTCCGAGACCTGCGACTCTCTTTGTAATCCTTTGATGCAAAGGGAGAGGGATTGTGCTCGACCATGTCATTATGCTTGCTGTCGGGTTCTTGAAATCTAATTCAATTTCCCGAAAGATCGAACTGTTGTAACATTCCAAAACGTAAATGAAAGCAACGTTGAATCCTGGAAAGTCACGTTCAAAGCAAGTTCTCCACTTGGCGTCGAGACCTCCTCAAGAGTAATAGCACTTTGACTTTGTACAAGATCGCAACGAGCAGGCCCCAGACTGTTTTCAAAATACAAGCCGAGTCGGGGAGCCCTTGAAGATTCATAATGCAAAACTTGAAAGAGCTGGACACGAGGGGACGCTTGTCCAGATCGTATGTCTAAAAGTCAAGGGGTGATCTTTGTGAGAGCAATCACTGTATACTTAACAAGGAAGGCCAGACTTACGCAGGCGCCCCGCCAGTCTTCATTGCGGTGCTCCAAGCAGCCTCTTAGATGGAGCAGCAACTTTTCGACGTCCTTGTGATTGGCAAGCTGCAGGATCGCCCGTTTACAAACGGCCTCGCTCAGATTGCTGCGAGGAAGAAAAGCGGCTGCGTAAAAAATCTCCAGTATCCAGAAGCTTTTCCATTCCTTCGATTCGAGGGTGTGCTGGTTTCCTTTCTTCGAATGGAATATCCAACTGGCTTCTGAGTCTTTACTTTCAGGAGCTTCGGGTACAAGGCCACATGATGCGCGCCGATGTTCCTTTGCTCAGTCGTAGTCAGAAGATGCATCCTTCATGTCACCAGTCTTGAATGGTTTTCGTGCGTTCTCCTGAATGGTTTGAGGTGGTTGAGAGTAGAAAGCCTTGAGAACCGTCTTCGAAAGAAAGTCGGCTGCTCATTTCATGATAAGTTCGTTGATAAGAAAGCCGGCAAATTACAACGCCCGCTCTCATGTACCGTCAAGCGGCCGAGTACAATGAGGTCGTTAAAAAGTTCTCCGTCTGTAAACCCTGGCTTTCCCAAACGTTGCTTCGTAGGCTCACCTTTCGATACGGGATGAGTACAGCCAGATCTGCTGGATGATACACAGGTACGAGCGGCCAATATGTGTTGCCATCCCCTCCCCTTGACTTTCATACAGAAGCGTTCCCCGCACCACAGCATCTAGCACTCCTGCAAACAGAGTATTGGTCCTGGATTAGTGACTATACCCGCAAATTGTCTTGCACATTTAGTGTGCGAGATGGAACGGGAAAGCATGACCTGGTGTCACGTGACTCTATTCTGACCGTTGACAAATGATCGTTTGCTCTGTAAGTGATGGTCATGTCCCAACGCTTTCGTCACACTGTCAGCTGACAATTGAAAAAGAGCCACGTTGTTGAGAAAGCGGCTCCTCCTATCCTCACAAAGTAGAATGCGGTCAGAAATTTGATCAGCAGGGATACAGCTAAGGACCCGCAGAAGCCCTGAATGTGTTTACCGCATATGGAACCTTTCCGATCAAGAAGTGGCTGGTGTCCTGTACTTAGATGACTTGAGAAATCGACCGCTCACAGACACGCAAAGGAGCCTCCTTTGGTCAACAACTGACTGAAAGGGTACTTGTCACAATCTGATCGTCACGCTTGGAAGGAATGACCAACTAGGTCAAGAGTTACCTTACCTGGAGTGGTGACCATCTCATCCCTGTGCAGATCAAGTCTGGCGCAGATACACACCACACTTGCAGCCGACGACCAAAGCGGGACGAGCCGAAGCTGATCCTCGCGACCTGTGGACAGGTCTGCCTTTGACACCGAAATGAGTATCTGCAACAGCCCCGGCATGCACCCCTCTTTGCAGAACCACCGGTAGAACTTGGTGGCGACCTGCTTGGTTGCTGCGTCTGCTTGTGCGTCCAGCGGCAAGTGTAAAGTTGAGAGCGGCAAGGCCATGGTCGAGAAGAAGTTGACCGAAACCACAAGAGAGTTGTCGTAAATGAGCTCCCGCCAAGGCTTGTGCTGCGACCGCTTCGCGACCGCTTTGAACAGCTCTGCTGCGGGGCGCACGACGCCTAGATCCCAGGCAAGCTTTGCACCTTGCAGATTGGGGAGCGTATGAATGAGTCTGATCAGGTTGCTGAGACTCAGGATAATCCGTACGTGGACAGGTGCATTGTTGCTGCTGTACTCATTCATGTTCATGCAAAGCTGTTTAAAGAGCCCCCTGCCGACATAACCCTGGGCTTCTCTGGGCCCTGCGTTCGACACCCGTGTCGCAAACTCTGGGCAGACTGAGAGTTCCTTCAACCGCCCTTTTCTGGTGGGAAGAGGCGCATAGCCGCAATGTCCGCGCTCTCCCGCCAGAATGCTGTCTACCCAGGCCAGTGCCCAGTCGACGTCCCCTGCAGCGATGTCTTCTAGAGAAAGCGTAGCCATCTGTCGCTCGACAGCAGCCGCCGCCATTGCTGCCCCTGGCACGGGCCACTGGATTCAGACCTTTCTTCTTTTCTGCGCGCAAATGCCAGCTGGAAGAACCATGCAGGCGCCGGGCCGCTCCGAAAGCCCGGCCGCGGCACAAGTCCGCGGCCGCGCGTGGAATTAGGGTTTCCAATCCATGGCAGACAAATGCTAGCAAACGTGTTTTGAAGCTGCAGGAAAGTGAGCTGCAAACAGCTGCAAACTGGGATCTTCTTGGTCCTTCTCGCTGGCGTCTGGCAAAGTGCTGTCACTTCTTCCAGAAGTGGTCGAGCTGTCTTTTGCGATTCTTGATGCATGGGTGATCAGGGTTAAGAAACATAGACGATTGTGAGAAACGCTTGCAGATATGGAGGACTCCGCCAACGTTGCATTGGCCGACAGCGCTCCGGAGGCTGAAGAGTCCAGGTTGCCTTCCTTTGTGGAAGAAACAGAGCAGCTGAGCCAGCTGATTGGTCGGATCACACTTGCAAATGGCGCCACTGACGTGTCAAACTACCTGGAGGTTGAGAGGATTGTAAGTGGTTTATTCTTGGACTCTTTTGGTGGTTGAGGATTTAAATGATGCGGGCTGCTTTCTCGAGATTGTTTTTCCAACTTAGTCACAACTGATGAACTGGGGAGAAGGCTGACGATGGGGAGCAAGCCAGACAGATTGGAGGGTGACATGATTCTGTATGTCCATGAGTGTTGTGTGGTTCTCGACTTCATTGACCTTGTAGATGGTCTTTGCAATCAGCCTTTCGCTCCCATGCTTAACCACCAAACAATCAAGCACAAATCGTTGGTCTCGTGGAGCGCTCTCCCAATTCATCAACTGAGCACCAAACCTCTAAAATTCATCAAGGCAGCACATCGTTCACCATGACTGTTCCTAGCGCCTGACCACCAAACATTCACAAATGTGAGCACCTGAACCTCCACATCTGATTTGCTTCTCTTCACATTGATAAACCCCCACAAGCAGGATAACCTGGAACGTAACCCAGTATCGAAACCCTCAAACCCTGCAGTTCGAGAAGTACCAGGAGCAGCCTCAGCTATTAGACCCCCACTTGGAGGGGATTGTGGTTCCCATCATGCTGGTCATCAGGGCCAGGGCGGCGCAGGCTCCTGTGGACACAGCAATCGTGAAGAACCTCTGCCGGCTTATTCACACCCTGTCCACAATCAGGGGGCCAAAGACGGTGGTCAAGCTGTTCCCCCACCAGGCAAGCCACTAAGTTTAGGCCTTTCTTTTCACAGTGCTTTTTGTGCAATTGTCGGTTTTAGAAGAGATGGGGAGCCTCAAAGACGACTAGGTTTTTCAAGTCCGAGAGACCGACAGCAGCAACTAACTTCAACTGACCGTTTATAGATTCCTCTTAGTCAGAACCAGCAGGTTGCTTCAAAGGCGCTATAAGCTTTGGTATGCTTTGGTTAACTTTTCCAGGTGTCAGAAGTTTCGTGAAGTCTAGTCTATCAGCAATTGTGTGCAAACGCCAGTAGTGTTCAGCGAGGTCTTATCATTGGTCAATACATGGAAGGCTTAGAAAGACCCCGTCTCAGGCGTCTACCTTTTGTCCTCTTCCCCTCGGTGCTTGCCACACTGCCACCATGTTAGAGGCGGAGACAGTTCAACAGTTGTGCAGTCGCTGATTGGTATACGGAGTTGGATATCATGAGCTGGGACCCTGCCTCTCTGCAACTAACTTTGTCGTGTCCCTTGATTCCCCTCATCTTATGAGAGGGCGTCTGCACCCCAGAACCCCTCAACTTGGAAGCAGTAGAATGGAGACCTCCACAGCTCCCCTTATCGACCAGTTAGCGATTGGTTTTACCCTTAACCCGCATCCTTCCTGCAGGCATCCGACTTGGAGCCTACGGTCGCCCTGTTAGAACTGATACACCAGGAGAAAGCCCCCTTGAGCATTCTTAAGGAAGAGAGCACCGGCGAATGGGAGTCTCGGTGCACGCTCCTCCTGTGGCTCTCCATGCTAGTTCTCCTCCCATTTGACCTGGCGAGCATTGACACCGCGCTGGGGGAGGGGGCGGAAAGCACTGCCGAAGGGCCCCCCCTGGTGAAGAAGATGGTGGATATCTGCAAGGAGTATCTAAGCAGCCCAGGTGAGGGGAATTCTTACGATTCGGTCTGCAAAATGGAACAAATACTGGTGACGGGAGCCTGCACGTGAGAGAACATGATGACGAATCATGCCGCAGTTGAGACTCCTGCCTCATCTGTACGTGTCATGTGAAGCTTCAATGTTGGCAACGAGTTTTGATTCAGACTGAACGGTGACTCTCGACCTTGCATCTAGCCTCACTCCTGACACCAAAGATAAACGCTGGTAGGTGGCCTTCGACCTGCATCTAGCCTCGATCTTGAACGCCTGAACATGAATAAAGGTGAGGGCCTCGTTTTGACAGAGAAAGTTTGCAGAACGAACAGGAAAACAGAGTAGAAGACAAATGCAGCAAAGGAGATAAAGATCTGCATCTCGTGCTCTCAATGTCAGGCTCTGTCCGAGACGTGGCCTCCGTGCTGCTGGCCCGCCTGCTGACACGTGTCGACATGCGGGCGCCCTTCCGAAGCTTCCTGGCCTGGTCGCACGCCGCAATCTCTTCCACCCAGGACGACCCCACTACCGTCTTCCTCCTTCCGGGCATCATGAGCTCGCTTGCCGCCATCTTCAAGGTGCCGCTTCGTGCTTTTCTTTCCCACAGTCTTTCGTTCCTGTTGACTTGGTCCTCCGCTTTTAGACCTCCTCTCTAAAAGATGCGCTTGGGTGTCTCCACTTCCCTCCCTTGTTGCTCTGCGCTTTTACGTGCCTTCGTTGATTTTGTCGGCGCCTTTGTCCGCTTTTGTCGTTCCTGGGTTGTCCTATCTAGATTCCTCTTCCCCCCTTCCTCGCTTCCTGAGGCTCGAAGTGTTAATTTTTGTCCCGTACGGAGATGTGCAATGTCTTGCTTATCCAGGAAGCCGCTTCTTGGTTGTGCTTTCTCGGTTCTGTCTGCTTCGTTGCCCCTCCGTTTGGACTTGCCGTTATAGCCGAGCACTCTTTCTGTCGGTTGTTTCGTTTGTCCTTCTCCGCGTTTTTAAGGATTTCGTCGTCAAACGTTTGTCGCTTTGCTAGTTCTTTCTTTCCAGGTTTGCCTTTCTCACGTTCTTCTGTTTCTCTTCCCCATTTCTGACCTTCATTTCCCCTTTCCCTTCGAAGAGCTGTCGTTCTTTTTCTCTAGATGGGGAAGACCAGGAAACGTGGATTATCCGTTCAGGTAGGCGGGCGCGACATCCTTCTCGAAGTCTCGGATAGCGTATGGGCGGACGCATGCGCAGTTCTGCAAACGCCGTTCGCCGCCCGCAGTCCCTTGGTGCGCATGCTAGCCGTGAAGCTCATTCAGAGGATCGGCCTCACGCACCTGCCGCCACGTGTCGCAACCTGGAGGTACCAGGTGCGTCAACGTGACTGCAAACTCTTTCTTTGTTCCGTGGTCGACTGTAAGAAAGTATATGAAACTCAAGAAAGATAATAATCACAGGTGGGGTCCCACTCACAGCCAAGAGGTGAAAGGAAATAAGTGAGAGATAAAAGAGAAAAAAGGGGTTTAGGCAGGACATCAACCAGACAACCAAGGATCCCCAGCAGGCCGTCCGATATCAACATCAAATGCAGAGACGCGTGTGAGCATGTGAGCATATGAGCCGTCCGATCGTAGATCATGACAACAATATGACGTTGCATCAGATATTATTTCGTCGAATTCTTGAACCCCTCCCTTGCGTGACACGCGGCCTAATCAGGATGCAGGTTTTTGGTCATGCGGCATTCTTTGTGGGACCAATACGCCCAGAGGATAACAAACTCCGACTAACACCAAAAACCTAACCCAAAAAGATACCTGCTCCGCACCCCTACCCATCGTAATCACCAGATTAACGCTTCCCCGTCCCAATGCGGTTAGTTTACCGTTGTCCCGGCCTATCTCTATTTTTCTTGAGTTCAATAAGAAGTATGTCAAGGCTTGTCTTAGGCAATGAAAGCTTTCCTTGTGGATGAGTCGAGTCGCCGGTGTAAACGAGCCTGTGCCTGCAATTTTTGCTGGTAGAAGCAGACAGAAAGGACCTCAGAAAGACGTCTACAACCTTCATCACTCAGCAATCCGTTCATCCGCTCCGCTTTACCAGTACGTCGTTATCCGAACCGTTACGCGTGCCGCTAGGACTCTGCAGCAGTACTGGATTGAGTCGTCTCCTCTTACCCCGCTTCGCTGGCAGAACAAGCAGAAACGCAGCTGACTACGGTGAAGGAACGGAAAAGAAGACCTCGTCTCAACTAGGCGTGGCTGGTTTTTGCGCAGAGAGGCCATCGGTCTCTACTCCAAAACATGGACGCAAGCCTCCCTCAAGGTGCCACCGACGCGGGCTTGGAGGGAGGGATCCCCCAACCGGACGCCGGCGCGCCTGCCGACGAGCCTGCCCCTGAGGACGACGATCTGGACGTGCCTGACGTAATCGAGGACGTCATCGAGCACCTGCTGACGGGGCTCAAAGACAAGGTGCGCCTGAACCGTTGAGAGGGGACTAGCTTTCGCAAATTACTTATGGTTGATGACCATTCAGGAGACCTTTTTTGGCTTTTTTTCCATTTCCCTTTTTAGTTTTTGAAGGTGTCGATTGATTGTACTTTTCTAGTTTCTCCCTCCTCTCCTCCAACTCGCGTCTCCTCTTCCTTGCAAATAGAGGCTTAAGCCACTTTTGCTAGATACGATCTTCTTTTGTTCTTACTTCTGATTGGCCTCATCACTCTCGCGCATTTCGCCAGTGGGCGTTCCTTGACAATGGTCCGCAGACAAGAACTCTCGACTATTCTGGCTTGCAAAGTTGGCACCAAAGAAAAACAATGTTCTACTACATCCTTATTTCCGTCAGACACCGTCGGCACTTTTCTCTGTGTGTCCGCATGTTTCCAGAATTCGACCAATTTCGTATGATCTATCGATCATTCTCATTTTTTTCTATCCTGTGTCTTCTTCCAGGATACCGTCGTCCGATGGTCCGCCGCAAAGGGCATAGGCCGCGTCACCGGACGCCTGCCCGCGGATTTTGCGGACGAGGTCGTGGGTTCCGTTGCGGAGCTGTTCCGCCCGGCTGAAGGCGACGGAGCGTGGCACGGCGCCTGCCTAGCGGTCGCCGAGCTGGCGCGCAGGGGCCTGCTGCTGCCTCAGCGGCTGTCGGAGGTCGTTCCGGCGATCGTTCAGGTGCGGAAAAGTCGTTGCCGAGGTTGCTATATAACTTGCATTGAAAAGTGACGAAAGCTTCGTTTACATGTTGCGCTCGGTGCTGAAAGTTCCTTTTTTTCGATCCATTTTATCGGAGCAAAACTCACATAGATTGTCAGTTCGTCATACTCTGTCCGTGAACTTCTTTCCGTTTTCTGTGTCCTGCTTTCTAAGAAATCATTCTGTCCCGGTCGAGCAGGAAGTGCTTCAGAATAGTACCCAATAATGACGTCGCCTCCCGGCCCTATAATCTCTCAACTTCCTCGTACGTTCACAATGCAAAGCACGCCCAACGTCACCCTGACGTCAGCAACGCATTTTCCCGCAGGCCCTGCACTACGACGTCCGCCGCGGCCCGCACAGCGTGGGCGCCCACGTGCGGGACGCGGCCGCGTACGTGTGCTGGGCGTTCGTGCGCGCGTACACGCCTGACGTCATGGCCGCCCCGCTGCGCCAGCTGGCGCCCGCGCTGCTCACCGTCGCCTGCTATGACCGGGAGGTGAGGTTGTGAAGTGCTCATTTTCCAGCTGGAACAGTCCTGGGTACTAGGTTTCTAGATGACGGTTAGTAGGTTACCATATTGATCTCAAGCATTAGTTTTCGGGTGTTAGGATTTGATCAATTGAGACTGCAAAAACTGCTTGCTCAGAAACCTTCTTACGGACCTGATGATGGAACCTTTTCCGAGTGAGGAGTGTGCTAGTCCGATCACTATCACCCGCTGTGACCGCGAAGTGAGGTTCGGCCAAAACTGTACGATCCGGTGACAAAACAGTATAACAAACGCTGGCTTCAAATGCAAGTTTGTTTTCTGCTCGGCAGGTTGCACAGATTCGTGGGCTTCACTGGTTTCGCAAGAATTCGGCGGTGCAGGTCATTTTGAGGCATTGTGAGAATCACTTCCGGTTGCAAAGGTCATGATATATCTCCTTGTACCAACAAGAGCCGCGCAGCTATGCGGAATTTCCACTATTGCCTGCCTTTGTTCCCACAGCATCTTCGACTTCTGCTTTTGTTTGCATAGGAGGTTTGGACATCTATCTAGAGCGAGTCTGCCGCCGTCAATTCTGTTCCTCGTCTCAAAGGGACGGCTGCAGCAGGCGCTCTTGGACAGGAGTCACCTATTCTTCAAATCTCGAGCCCCTTAACCTCGCACACAAGATGTTGTTTTCGACGGAGTTTTCCCACAGAGGCGGGGAGTATGGTATATCGTCAATTCCGTGAATTTCGCACCAAATGAATTGCAGACTGGCCGTGCAGCATCTTGAGAGTTTAAGGTGCCCAAGGATTCGTTTTCTCAAAGCTCATAACTGTGAATTGAATTTTCTAGTCCCCTGATCCACCGCTCGTCTTGTTTCCAGGTCAACTGCCGCCGCGCAGCTGCGGCAGCGTTCCAAGAGGCGGTCGGCCGCCAGGGCAACTTCGCGCACGGGATCGAGATCGTGCAAAGGGCGGACTACTTTTCGTTAGGAACGCGGGCGCACGCCTACAAGCACGTGGCGCCCTTCGTGGCGCAGTTTGAGGAGTACCGGCAGCCGCTGATCGACCACGTGATGGCGACCAAGATCAACCACTGGGTAAGAAAGTGGACAACTCGAAAGATTCGCCCGGACACTGAGGGGATCGAAAGATGTTGCTGTGCTGATGTTTGTAAACCGGCTTGATACCTGTTATCGTGCTGAAACTGGCTACTGAGCCGGCTTAAGGCGTTGAGGCCTTCAAAAATGGAGCGTAAAAATGGTAAAGACCACTTCTGGAAGGTTTCTTGATCTGCGTAGTGAGCATGCCGTCCGGCTATGGTAACAAGCTTAATCTCATACAACGAGGACCGCTATTCTAATGTTCTGGCGTCCTTTCAGCACAGAAGCGAGCCCGCATGTAAAAGTCGGTATTTTCTGCTTCCTAATTCCCTGTCAAAGTAGCACTTTGTAAAGAAAGTAACAATGGCTTCCGCAGCACAAGCGTCGGAGGGACGTGATGTACCACATTATCATCAGCTCGAAAGATCGGAAGCTTTTATCCTAGCAGTGATAGGAAAGGTACGGAGCCTCATCGCCTTGTGGTTTCAGCCGATACCCCTTGTCTGCTTGACAACAACCGTTCGAAAACAAGTGTAACAAGCGGGAAGGGTTCTCTTTTTGAATGGACTCAAAAATCACACGCTCCCAACTTTGCTGTCCAGGAGAAGGCGCTCCGCGAGCTGGCGGCGGAAGCCCTCGCGCTTCTAGTTCCCCGCGATCCCGCCCTTTTCACCCTCAAGATTCTCCTACAGCTAGTTGCGTCCACGCTCTCGGCCGACCTGCCGCAAAGGCACGGGGCTACGCTGGCAGTCGGGGAGGTGCTGGTCGCGTTGAAGGCTGCTCACGTCGAGCTGACGTCAGGCATGTTGGCTACTGGTGCTTGAGTTTTCTTACTGCCCATTCGAGGTACAGTGTTCTTAAGCGTGATAAAGGCTTCTCTGCCGCGAGCTGATGTGAATGGAGATCCGCCGCTGGAAGAGGCACGGCGTCTCTCTGTGTTGTGGTTGGCAGAAGGCTCCGAGCAAGGCTTTGAGAATCGTGGCCGAAGAAAGCAAGCGTTGAGTATGCTCTTTGGGGACGCTTTAAGGATGTTGGCCTTTTTCATGAAGGGGCTATGGGAAAGAATGCAGAACCGTTTCAAAGATGCAAGAATCGACCGCGTCAGTGAAGAACCAAATTGAATAATAGAGTAGGGTGTTAGCCAAGCTTTTCCTCCTGCTAAGAGAAGGTCCTTAGGATACTCATGTCAACTTATCTAAGTTGGGTCATCTGAAACTTACCTGCTGGTATCTCTACCAGAGATGCAAGCGTCGGTTGGCGGTGTGGTTCCCGCAATTGAGAAAGCGCGGCTGTACCGTGGCAAGGGCGGGGAGATGATGCGCGGCGCCGTGTGCCGGCTCATCGAGCGAACCGCCCACGTGGGCCTGCCGCTGCCGATCAAAACGCTCAAGCTGCTCGAGGGGTCGATTCTGGACAACTTGCAGCACCCGACGCCGGATATTCAGGTGAGAAAGACGGCCGATCACTTTAGCCTTTGTTCGGGGTAGCGCGCTAATTGTCCGACCATCGTATTTGTCTCAATTCGATCGTTCTGTCGTTCTGTGGTTGGCGTTCTGCTTTTGTTTTGCTTGCTGGCGTGTTTAGAAAGCTGATTTAAAGCCAAGGCGGGAAAGGAGAGGTGATCCAGTTTTTGAACTGAAAGGTGGTGTTGTTTCGCTTTGGGGCTGCACGTTCGTGGCGTCCCTGATGGTTTAGCAAGGGACTGGCAGAGATGGTCTTCCTGGATGCTCCCCATCTCAGACATGAAGCTCAAGAAAGATAAGTAAGCCCATGAAAATAAGCCTCGACTAGGCACTTGAAAACTCCAACCCAAAAGATACCTGCTCACACCTACCCACCCTAACCACCAAAGTAACCCTACCCGTCCCAGTGCGGTTCCCTTACTATCATCTCGGCTTATTATCATCATTTCTCATGAGGTCAACGTCTCAAATGATGAGAGGATCCTTTCTCAAACCAAGTGTTGCTAACTGACGGCCTAAATAGGGTCGTCCAGATCCAATCTGGACGCCTGTGACTCCGTCCACTTAGCAGAATACACGACCCTGAGTCTCGACACCTAGCCAATCTCATTCTTGACAACTTTTGTTTCTGATAGTCAACCAATTTTTATTCTCGACAGCTAACCAACTTTATTCTTCCCCACAGGCCTCAGCCGCGTCCGCTCTGTCCGCTTTCGCCGCCGCCTACCTCCTCCCCTCCAAACCCGAGCGGGTTAACCGAACCACGCTCAAATACGCTGCCATCATCCGGGACGACCCAAACCCCGCGGCCAAGCGCGGATGCGCGCTCGCTCTCGGCGCCCTGCCCAAACCCTTACTAAATCCCGTCTGGAAAGAGGTTCTGGACACGCTGTGTGGGGCGACCGTTCTGCAGGCGAACCCCGAGGAAAGGGACGCCGAGACGCGGGTTAACGCGGTTAGGGCGCTGGCAGTTGTGTGCGAAACCCTGGGGTTAGAGACGCGGGAAAACGGGTCGATGCCTGTGAGTACATCGGGGTCTCAAAACGAGTCAGGAACTCAGTCGGTGGCAGGAACGGTCAATGGAAACCCTGATGGCCAAAAACGAGAGACTTTGGCACTGGGGGAAAGTAGCACTCAAAGGGAAGACTCGGGTCTGCCAGTTGGTGTCGTGTCGGGCCAGGTTATGGAGCATCTTTTGGCAGCGTTGGACGATTACGCAACTGACAACCGGGGTGACGTCGGGTCATGGGTTCGGGAGGCAGCTATGGAATCAATTGAGAAGGTGACGTATCTTTTGTGCCACGTGGCGGCATCAGAAACCTGCCACGTGGCAGGCGGAGAGGCTGTAAAAGAAATAGACGAGAACGGCTTCAGTACGTCTGGTTCCGGGAAAGAGGTTAAATGTAACGGGGACGCATTCACACCGGAGTTAGCGGCGCGGGTTATTGCCGGGTTAGCGAAACAGGCGGCCGAGAAGATTGACCGGGTGAGGAACGTGGCGGGGAGCGTTCTGCAGCGACTATTGGCCCGGAGCAATCCACCGGTCGCTGCAATTCCGCACGGGGGGGTTCTGCGGGGGATCATACCCGCAGACGCAGTCATCAACTGGGCGGTGAGTACAGAGTGTAGATATCTGGAGAAGTGTGTGTTTTGTCCAGCTTTGGCGGTCCTTGTGCATTCAGAAAGAGTGCTTATGCATCATTGGTTCGTCTAGACCCAGATGCGCTAAAAGAGGCATCTCGGTTTTCACTGGTCGTGCTGCCAATATCACGGCTTGGCAGTTATAGGTATCCTTGGGTTTCCGTCAACCCTGAAAGGGTTATTGCATAAATCAAATTTCTCCGATAGTTAGCCGTTCGTCAACTTGAATAGGGACCGGGATGAGTGCCCCATACAAGGAGATTGTTCTTCTTGATCCTTCTTCGTTGATGTGGTCAAGACCTTTCTTTCTCGGCAAACCTTGCGAATTCAAACATGAAGATCGGTAAATGTGGGCGTCTCTTTCTCGACGGAAGCATACTTGTTTGTGGAAAAGCATATTGCGGCCTGCCAATCGGATCTTCCTCTGGTTCCGCTGCAGGTCCCCAGCCAGACCTTTCCCCTCACTGTCCAGCTCCTCGCCTTCCGCCCCTTCCGCTCCGCTCTCCTGGCCGGACTCGTCATTTCCGTGGGCGGACTGGCGGACTCTCTCGGAAAGGCGTCCGCATCGGCGCTACTCGACTTCCTGCAGACACGTGGCAGCATCCAGTTGGACGAAGCCGACAGGGGAGACTCGGGAGAGGAGTTGCTGAACGGTTTTGCGGACGCTTTCAAGGGCCTCTTCGATTCGGACGCTGGTTTGGATCGCGTTATCGTTCCTGCGCTTAAGGTACGAAGGCTTCCTGGATCTGGTCTCGCTGACGTTGGCGCATGCCAGATTGACCTAAGCATGCCTGGTTTGAGCAATTTGAACGAAGGCTGTTGATAGAATCCCTTCACCGTCGCTAGATTTCCTCTAAAGTTTCAAAGATTGCTTTTTCAATCTCAGAGTTACCCAGGCTTTGAGAAACTCCGAGTTTGGACTGTAGAGGAAAATTGTTCGACAAGCTGAATAGGCTGCTTTGCGGTTGATATTACACCTTACATCTTTCCCAATTCCCTTGTTGCTGCAGACTCTGGCCATCCTTTTGGAGGATCGAACGCTCCAGAAGCTGCAGGTTAGTATCCTCTTGACGTCAGCCCTTCGTACGATGCGTCATGCGACTGATCGTCTTTCTCCAGCTCTCCGCTCTGATACTCTCGTTTGCCTGATGTCCACGCACCTATTCTCCCGCGGTTGCATCGAAGCCTTTGCATCTCCAATGTGTTACATGCAACTTCTCTAATACAAATAAAGAAATCTTTTTTGCAAGTCCTCTGGGTAGACTTGGTTTCCTCTTTGCCTCCAACTCCATTTTCATGGCGGCGTCTTTGTCATTCCCTTCGGTGCGCGTTTGCCATTCTTCTTTCCCCGTCCAGCATATTGCGTGTGCGGAGTATAACCTCGTCTCTCCTTCGGCCTCGTAATGCCTGCGCTCGTCGGCTCTATTTTTTTGTACACTCTGCTAAAGAAGTAGGTCATCAGATCCACGACGGTCTGATCAGGAAAATAAGAGCCAGGGATATTCCGCTTTCTACTAACACCACAAACCTAATCCAACACTTCACCCTCTCTGCGGCCGTTCCCACCTTAAACCCCCAAAGTCACCCCAATCGTCCCAGGCTGGGGAGCTTATCACTCCTGCCGCTTATCATCCCTGTTTTAGACCCTCACGTCAGGTTCCCAGCCGCAATACCTAAACCTCCCGAGTCCTTTCTCCGTCCAGCTCCCCGCCAAGCTCCACGCCCGGGGCATCCTCGACTCAGTCGGAACAGAGCTCCGGGGTTGCAAAGACATCCCCAAGCTGCTCGCCGGAGTCGACGTCCTGTGCAGCTTCGCCCGGTTGCCGGACCCCGACCGCTCGGCCGCTCTGCAACAGCTGCTGGGACTCCTCGGTAACCGATACCCGAAGGTGGGCTTGCGTCTCCGTTCCGCTTCCGCCCCCTTCGTTCCGATTCGTTCCGTTCTCTTGCGGATCCGTTCCTTCTTTTCCGCTTTTGTCCTAACTCCGGCCGCTTGAGCAGCTGCTGGGACTGCTCGGTAACCGGTACCCAAAGGTGGGCTCTCGTCTCCTTTCCGTTTCCGCTGCCTTTCGTTCCGGTTCCGTTTCTTCTCCCTCCATTCTGGTCCTAAATTCCGCACCGCTTGGGCGCTCTTCAATAGGTGCTGGAACTGCCCGGTAACTGGTACCCCTAGGTGGGCATTTTCCGCTCCGCTTCCGCTTCTCTTCGTTCCAGTCCGTTCGCTTCCGTTTTCCTTCTGCCCGTCTTCTTGTCCGTCTTCTTGTTCCGGGCCCATGCTGGGTCTTCGGATTATCTTTTCTGGTTCTACTCCGCGTTCGCTCCATCTTCCGGTCCCGGTTCGCATATTGGCTGCTGAATGTGCAGAAGTTTACATTATTACCAGTCTAGCCGCTGTGCATATTGTAGACGACGAACAAGGAGTTCACTTTTTGCCAACCTCCTATCGATTGTACTCTTGGATCAGGTTGCCATCGCCAATTCCAAGGATAAGCGGAACGATCCTGGATGTGGAATTGGTATTTGTTCAATAGTTGTTGCAACCGGTCGGAAGTATTGGACCCGTTTAGCGAGTTGGCTGTACGTCTTGGTAATGTGCAGCATTGATAGCAGCCACAATCGGGTCCCCGTATCCATTCCCCGGAGTTCTTTCTGTTCATTAAAGGCCTGTTGCAATTCATTATCTCACGTTGCGCATATTTTCAGAGACGGACAGAATCCCATGTTGCGCATATTTTCGGAGACGAATAGAATCCCCGGGGTGCATAGCAGAAAGAAGACGATGAAAAGTGAGCATGTCGAAGAGCGCATCAGTCCAGAAGTGTCGCTAACGGAAGGAAATTTTCAAAGGCTGCAGCCGAGATTGCTTATGCAGTCAGGTCTAGCGGAAGCCGTTCGGAACCAAGGCGGCCATTAGCAAGCCATCATTTTCTCCTGGCAGGTTCGAATGCAATGCGCGGAGAAGCTGTATGACCTGCTTTACATCGAAGACTTGACGAGAGCTGAAGAGATTGCGGAGAGTCTTCCGGCTGGCCCGGAACAAGAAGCGTTGAGGTCTAGAATAGCGGACTTAGAAGCGGCCTGCGACCTGCTTTTGGAAACCAAGTGGAGCTCTCCGGTAAACGAGATCAAGGATAAAAGAGACGGCTTGTTTTGTTTGTTGAAAGTGGAAAAGCCGGTAGCTGTGGTGGGGAGTGTAGCAGCATCGGCCGGGGTTCGGAGGAAAGTGGAGGTAAAGTTTAGAGATGAGAATGAGACTTACGGAGCATTGGTTGATGACGCAGGGTACTAGGAAACGTTGTTGATGAAAGAGTCTTTGCGCCTGCAAATGAATCAAATTACATGCATCGAAGTGCATCTTACAGTTCATGATGTAGTACCTGCATGCGATTCTTACCACGTTGAGGTACCATGAAAGCTCCTAACAATGTTGCACTACTCTAAGGCTTGGAGTCTGTGGCGACCGCAGCATATTCCTATGGAATGAGTATCAACAAATCCAACGTGTGGAGGTCGATCACCATTGGTGATGTATAACTCATGAGAGCAAAGTTAGCAGAAATTTAGAGTACGTAGAGCATGCAGCCCATGACATTGCAATACTTTCTTAAGGAGCATGGCATGTGGTGATCTTATGAGGATTTGGCTTTAGTATTCAATGCGCATGTGGTGTGCCGCATATGAGCAGGAGGTTTCCAATGCTGCAGTGCGTTACAAGCTATCGCGCTATGGCAAGTTCTTTTCTTCTAACCATGTTTAGATAGTTGCATGCGATAACTAAGGTCGCGACGAGCCTAATGCGTTTCAAAAAGTGTAAACAGGCACTCACACCAATATGATCGTCTCACACTCGAAGGTTTTGAAGAAGCACACTTTTGCGCATTTTCTGGCATTCATGTCTGCGCGGCTGCTGTCCGATCATCTTTTACGCGCCGCGCGCATACAGTTATGGACGGTTTGGCGCGGCCCGGGACTCGAGTCTAGAGCGGCCGCGCTGACATAAGGAGCCGTCGGAAGCCGCCGGGTATACCCGAGTCGGACCGACGTGCGCCGCCGTACAAGAAGTATTTGGTACGGTAAAATCAAGACTCGGTATGGCGGGTATCCTGATGTCTAGGTTTCTACGGCCTGGATTCGACTGCTCGACCGACGGACGGCGGGCCAGGAACAAACAATTACGGGACTCGGCGCCGGCGGACGTTTTTAAGAAAAAGTACGTTTGTGCGACAGCTTCACGCGAACGAACCACACCTGGTCCCTGCATGGGCAATACAGTAGCACTACTGTAGGCTGCACGATCACTGGTACCTACCTATCCTTTTAATCAGCTCACAACGTGGTGTTCTAAAGTGTCCTTAGTACCTAGCTTTCCATTTCCTCGGGTCCATTTTCCGGTAAACACGCTGCCGCCAAGTTGATCATTGAACATTCGAGCCGCGGTGCTCATTCCGTTGCTGCCCCACCGCAGGCTTTCAGTTTCACGAGCACGGACGCTCATATACCGTATATATAATTGCCGTAGTACTCATGGGCCTCATGCTGATCATACTCTCTTCTTCAAGACCACGTCAAGCTGGACAGAGGCCCTTGAAAAGCACTGAGCAATCTTTTGTGCCAAAGCACTTAGGTAGTACCAGATTCGCAGTACTGCCTTGAGCGCACACTTACAGTACCTACGATCGTGTACTTTTAGGGATCAGCCAAAGGCGGCTCCCCTAACTTCAAAAGCTGCAAAATGCGGAGGCGCTTTCTTCAGGCGCTTTTAAGGGGACGCACCTGTTGTGAAGGCGCGCCCTCAAGCTGCTGCTCTAATGATAGAAATTCTCACAGCATTGCAGATCAGGTCGAGCCTCAAGATAATCCCGTCCTGATCAGTGCAGCTAGTACAAGACGGTCTTGATAGACATCGCTTGGGCGACAATTAAATCATTACAAGTTCTAATCCTCTGAAAAATAATATCCTGGGCCGCCCTCAACCCAATGCCATCAAACGCTCGTGACATGAATCCGAAACGGTCTCCCCAGATGAGCTGGCAACTCAGTACAAGCCTAAATTCTGCTCGTCAGTGCATGCAATGCCGTCGAATGCAGTACTTTTTTGCCGACAGTTACCTTCCGTCAGGCCAGGAATGCCGCCTCCCAGTCACGCGGCACATTCAAGTCTACATGCACGAGCCCTAGCATTGGAGAAATGACGGTAGACTGTAGGTAAAGCCCAGTCACAGCCGCTTGACTGAGCCCAGGAATCGCCACTCCGTGAAAGCTGCCCGCTTTACACGCTGGGGCTGCTTTTAGGATTTCTGGCGGCAGATTCAATACAGTGGCTGACTCTCTGACTGCATTTTCTCTCGTGTTATCTGATCATCCAAAGCGAAAGGAAGATCGTCAGATGTGCAAAACGAGGAAGATCAACAGATCAGTTGTGACAGCCTAGCTTTTTGGGTCCTTCCTTGCAAGTCCTTTGCCTTTTGAAGGGGGGAAGGACTCCGAATCCCGGCAATATTAGGGGAGTTATCAGCCTGAGATAGATCTGTTGAGATCACAACATTGCAAGGGGGGAAAAGGACGCAGAAAGAAACAAGATAAGGAGAGGGTTGGGCTGAGACCCATTTTGCATAGGGCTTTCAGAAGGGAAAGAGCAGCAGAGGGCTACGACAGGGCAGCATTGGCAGGGAGCCTTTGCAAGCCGCATCTGGTTCTCATTTTCTGCATGAACAACGTGAGGCCTGGATTACAAGCAAGCAAAGCAGCATCAGCATCGGCAGGGTTTCTCTGTGAGGAAACTTTCTGGGGGGCCCTGTAAAGGGATCCGCTGCCCTCTTGCAACCATGGCTCCCTCAGTGGGTCTCCTGGTTACCGTTCCCTACGGAGCCTTCTCCCAGGGGGGCGGCGCGGCCCTGGCTAAGACCCCCCCATCGCAGAGCAAACCGCCCTCCTTCCGCTACTCGTTCTCCGACCAATACCCTCTGCCGGTGAGCAAAGCCCGGTCACGTGCCACGTCAGTAAGCGCCTCCTTCGCTAAGGGGGGGAAGACGTCCACTCCTGCAGAGCCTGTCTGGAACCCCCCGGCAGAGTCACAGATGTGGTGGGGGGAGAACGAAGGGTTCCCACAAATGGGGGGGTCCGAGCAGGCTCAGGAGGAGCGCGTGTTGTCCCCCCAGAGGCTGCGGAGGGCGCAGTCTCTGCCAAACGAGAACCCCATTCGGCGGCTTATTAGGGAGGAGTCGCTGAGCAATAAGGACGCGTTTGTGGACCCGCTTCCGGAGGGGATGCCCGTGCTTATGAGGCATAAGGCGAGGTCGTATACGGTCGGGAGTTCCAACCGGGTGGCCTCAGAGGCGCCCATTGTGAGGGCGCAATCATTGCCGGCGCGGCTGCTGAAACCCCAGGTTAATCTCATCTCCTCCTCTTTTTGGAAGGTGACACCTGTATGACCTTTCGGTGGGGGAAGGGGCTCTTGGTTGGCTACATTTTACGGAACTGAATAGAATGCTGGGCATCTTTCCTGTTGGGATTCATGCAACAGATATTTGGCTTCATTCAGAGCAAGGTGGGTTTGGACGAAGGCAGCATGAGGCTTTTGCAGGGATACTCTACTTGCCCTGTCAGATACGATTGAGATGCTGACTTTGGAGCAGAGGATGTAATGAAGACTTTGAAGCAAGCAGGCGGGAAATTGAGCAGGAACTTCTTTCTGGAAGCTCAAATCGTCTCACAAAGCCAGGCAAATTTATGAAAGTCCACAGTGTTGGCGTTGAATACGCTTTGCAAATGTCCTTTTCAGTATCCATGAAAGGGAGGGGTCAATATCTATGTAATGAAGCGGTCGATTCAACCCAACGCGTCGAAAATCGATAGGGTATCGGGTTGGAATTGTTCGCCCAAACACGAGACCTCTTGCGCCCATTGTACGAGCTTCTAAAAGAATGCACGCTGTAAAAACAACAAGTTGTAAAAAGAGAGCATTGCAAGTTTTGCCTCTAGGTGGTTTGAAAACATTAGGTTATACGGCCGACGACAGGTGTCAACAGGATGGATTGTGAACGTGGAGAAGCGGAGCAACTAGACTAGGCTCCAGAAGGAGAGGCGTCCAAATTCAAGAGTACCCAAAATAGGAAAGCAAACCACGAGACCCGCTCGTTCTCCGTGTTCATCGACGTTACGTGATGCCCCTGCAGATGCTGACGTCACTCAAGGAGGAAGAAGCTTTCATCGAAAGGGAGACGGTGGCCGGCGAGCAATGGCCCGCAGAAGAAGGACACACACTCGCCCGGACCAAATCCTGGGTCCCCGGCGCACCCCTTCCGGGTTTTCCGGCGGCCCCTCAGCCCGGCCCGGTCGCAAACTCCTCTAGGCGGCCCAGCTACATCTTCCGGTCGGAGAACCGCCGGTCGAGCTTATCCAACGGCGCAGATCTCGCGGCTGGACAGGTGGCGGCATCCCAGCCGTCGGGCCGGATGAGTTTCACTTATGGAGAGGCCGTTCCCCGAGGCAGGAGAAGGCTGAGCGCGGCGACCTCAAAGCGGTCTTCCCTCAGCCAGAGCGTCGCCCAAAATGAGACGTTACACGGGTTAGAGAACCGGGTTAGCGACAACGGAAACGGGTTGGGCGCAACGACGATGCGCAGGGCTTCGAGCATAGGGAGACGGAGTTCGCTGTCGGTGGCAGGGCCGAGGCCGAGGGATCCCTCTGAATTACTCCAGTCCCTCTCCGAGCAGGTAAGATTTTAGGGCGGCATTCGAACAGCCAGTGATAATCAACGCTGACACATCGGAGTGAGCAATGATCCGAATGCAATACTCATTTTGTTGGAGTCCCGACCAGTTTCCAATCTCGTTTTAAAGACAAACCTAATTGCTTCGAAAAACGAGTCGTGAGATTGTCTTGAAGCGACCGACGTGCCGAAAGACTGTGGGACGCTTGGGAGCTCCGAGATAATAAGCGCTCGTTAAAGCTTCCCCGTGACAGGGGTTGATAAGCTCATTGTGCCCATACGCTTTGCGAACCTGGGCGGCCTGTCTCTGCCAGTACATTGGTGTTCCAATCGTTCGATGCGTCCTCGTATACTCTCTTTGAATTCCGTCCTTCTCTCCATATTGATGCATGCCGTTCCCTCGTTCTTGATCCAATCATTCCGCCTTGTTGACAATTCCGTTTTTGGTCCGTTTCACAGGAGCGCCGGACGGTCGCTCTCCTGTCCGCCGCTATTGGGCTGCAGCTGACGTCAGCCATTGCGGGCGTGCTTGCGATGGCGACAGTGTCCGCGAGCGGCGCGCGCGCAGTTATGTTCGAGTAGGAGCACTAAGCTGACGTCACAGGGCAAACGAGAAAACGACGCGTGTCGTTTTTTTTGGGACTGAATGAACGGCAGGATAGATACTAGGTGTCAAGCATCGCCAACTCTTTCCAGGCGACGAAGTTTCTGCGCTTGGGAAAAGGCTAGGACATACTACTGATATGACGGACTCGATCAACATACGAAGTTGATCTGATCATTTCGTACTTTAATGCTCTGCATACGTAGAATATACGGCACAGGTTCTCAACGGTAGCAAGGTAACGACGGCAGGCGCCGAGAATTTGACAAAGCAATTAAGGGCCTGTTATAGGACGGCGGCATAACCATAGGAGATTAGCAGACAGCGAGATCAGACGGCAGTAATTTATAGAGATAGGCTATTGAACGCGGCAGGTGTGGACTCACAGTGCCAGCACGATTGTTCGATGAGGCCAGCCCTTGTACAGGTATAAAAGAAGCGTTTATTGTTTCCAAATGAACAGCACGTTGAGAAGGCTGAACCGAACAAAGTACGCCTCAATCCTGGTCAGGGTAGTGCGCTTGGTGGAGGACCGTGCAATAGAGCCTCACGCTAAGAGTTCCTGTTTGCACGATTGAAAGCAGATTGCCACTTTGGCAGTAGTGCACTTCGCCTAAGATTTGGTGCCGAAGTCCCAGGCATCTCATTGTCTCCATTCTGCTGGGAAACAGTGCACGGTAAGGAGTCTACATGTGCTAAGACAAAGCGCGTTCTCTTCTAACGTGGGTCAAACGGATTCGATGATTGCAACTCGTGCAGTAGCTCGCGTCATTCGCAATGCGGCTGAAGCTCCTGCATAAAGTCTAGCTCCCTTGCAGATGACACACGACCGACTGGACAACTCCTTGCACATGTGAGCAATTGAAGTTTTACCCGATAATTGGCTCTTTTCATTGAAGCTTCGATGTAGCCTAGCCGGGCCTCCCACGTTCAACCTACAATTAACACAGGCATGCAGTCACATGCATGTGCGCATGTGATGGTATAACCTTTACTAAAAAGAGGCTCATGCTGGATACTAACATGCGCGACGGTGCGTCAGCCAGTTCAAAACGCGCGCGTTCAAAATGAAACGTGGGCGGCCCGGCAAGAAGCAAGACCACGTGCCAGCTTTTGCACATCATTGCTGACCGGACCATCATTGCACGCACCGCGCCCCACGATGACATGCATGGGCACTATAACGACAGATGACCCACTAGGTATTATAGAACACACAAAAATGCAAGAATAAAAATCACCTGTCGCCGTATGCGAAAATGTGCTGCAGAATTACCAAGATCAAGACAGAGACTCTGAGCAGAGCCAAGCTCTGTGGAGCTTTGAACCCATGTCGCACATACTGCCACCTTTTCAATCTGTTGATACCTTCAGGAAGGTGCGCGCCATCCATTCGCCCGTCTACATAACATCACGTGCAGAAGCGACTCAAAGGCTTCCCACTTCCGGCATACACAAGGTACAAAAATGCTGTGTTCTTCCTTCTCAGGTTAGTCAAAGTGGAAACGAACACTTGTACTACTGACAGATTGAACCAGGACTGAGAAAGCGTCTCCCATAGCCGCCCTCGTATCCTGACCGGATTTGTCTAAAGTGTACGTCCCCTCACTATTCGGCCGCATCGGGCAGCTCCTCGTCCTTGCCCCCCTCTTTGCTTTCGGCTTCCTTCGAGGATCCTTCGCCTGCCTTCTTGGCTGGGGAAACGGGGTCAAGCAGAAGGAATCAGCAATCGAACCATCTCTAGATTGGGCGAACGAAAGGAAGCACCAGCAGCGGGCTTGCGCCCAAGACGTCAGCAGATCCTCAGGACCATACTTCAGCACAAGACACGATACGGTAATCGTCGCTGAGAAACACAGGTTAACAGTATGCAAGTCAGCACAACAAAACAAATCCGCCTACGTAACTCTTCCAATCCACCATCCAAAGACTCTAAGGACCTGAAAAACTGGCTCTTTCGTACGCTGATATGCCCAACTAGACCACTGGGCGACACAATACTCCAAACGCAGCGGCAGGCTTACCTTTCTTCTTTGCGCCGCCCCCCTTCTTCTTCGACTTGGTTCCGAGCGCCAGCCAGGCCTTGATCTCGGGGTCGTCCACCTCCTTGTCCGGCTTCAGCTCCTGGACTGGATGCCCCGTGATCCGGTCCGAACCGTTGGGCATCAGCAGCACCGTGAACTTGAAGTGCGCAACAATGTCGCCTGCAGCAGTTGCTCAATCAGTTTGAGTTTCTAGGGCTTTCTATTTCACGACTTTGGAGTCGAACGAAGAGGGTGCGGAATTCGTAGGTCGACCTCGGTGAATTCTGGTTGACAAATATTGAATTCAGCAGTCGCAGATTCAGCAGACGCGTTTCTCCCTGTTCGATTCATGTACCCTAAGAAAAGCGGGCTTAGGGCAATTTCTCAAGGCTTCTTCAGAGCTGAGGTTTCCTCAAAGGAAGTCGCCGTTCATTACGATCCGAGGTGAGTATCTTCCGTGCATACGAATAGCTGGCAGCGTCGAGATACGGACGGAGCCGGCAAACACGGGGTCAAGTAGTCGTGAACTTGAAACCCGTGTCTGTGGTTCAAAGCCAAGTGAGACTGACTCGCTGCTGAGCTGACTTCAAAAGCAGATCAGAAAGGCAGGCTACCTACTGCTCAAAGGCTTCATGTTTCCTCAAAGTCCATGCTTCTTCGACCACCTCGATCCGAACCAGATGGTTGTTGCCAAAGGCATTGGCATCTAGTAGCGAACTCATCGGAGTGATCTTGATCTGCTTGAGATGACAGTGCCAGCAGATGACGAAGGAACCAAAGGTAACACCAAGAGAAAGAGCTGACGCCAAGCTCCTTTTGAAACTCCTCTTATGCTTTTTTACCTTGCTTTTCGTGCAGAACAGGGTATGGCGTCAGCAGTTCGTGCGTGACGCAGTCCTTGACCCCTAGCTTCGCTTGCTTGTCCTTCAACTCCCTGAACGAATCACAACAATGTCACTTTACCAGCTTTGAAAGATGGCATTCGCTTCACGGAAGCCAGGAACTTGAAAAGACAAGCAGGCATAAAGATCAGTGGGGGAAGGGAGTGAACGACAGAGCTTCCAACAATAGTCGCAGCTACCGGGTAGCAGGAAACGAGAGCTTGATCGGCGAACGACGGCCCTGACGCAATCTCTTATGGTCAGATGCACGTTTGCGGCTTCAATTCTAAGAACGCAACAAAAACACAATCGGCTCACCGCCGAATCGAATCACTAAACGCTAGATACAACTCAATGGCTAGCTGGGGTGGCTACCCATAAGAAGGTAATCGGGGCGCACGATTTTCAGAGGGTTGGGCGAAGGCGAGAGGCATCACAAATCAAGAGACAAATTGTGGGAACATACAAAAATGTCATCCTGCGCTTGATGGGGGCAAACACCATTAGACTGGAAATCATTCAGACCAACTCCGTGCAAACGAAGCCACAGTCCAGCATATCATGCCACTGATAGAACAATCATAAAATTGATGCTATCTCTGTTTAGACATCACCGCGGCTCACCTTATTGTGAAGGGCATAACAGGGAACCGTTGGTTGATTTCGCTAAGGGTAGCCCGAGATGCCTTCAGCTTCAGCTTGTACTCCTTGTCGAGCGCCCTTTTGTAGACAGACGTCTGCTTCTCGTCCAGGATCCGGGGCTGCACAAAACAGCGGACCGCTCTTAGGCTTCACACAAAGTTCAACCAGTTCACGATCTCGTGCAACAACTGGAGGACCATACTCTCCCATTCTTGGCTGTCGACAAGGTAACAGCCGCTGTGTCGTGTGTCCTCGCAAAGATGAGCTGAGAGCTCTCTGGCTGTCAACGCAAGTGTCTGATGAGCTCCGAGCTCCAATCGAACCTCGCCATTCTCTGCACTGCATCAATGCTGTTACACAGAGGATGCCAGTATTCGACTTCTCTGTCTGAGTTGACACTTCGGTAAATTACTGGAATCACCAGGTAATGCTCGGTGCTGTGCTGGATGAGAAGGAAGCAGGCTCACCACTCATGTGGAAACAAGCTCTACTAAACAACCTTAGGCAACAGCCGGCAAACCCAGAACGGACTGCATTTACAAGGACTGCTGAGCCGATAGGATACGTCGGTCTTAACCACCACTACTCCCGGTTTGAGATGGGAGCCACACTACTGTCGCTACAATAGAATTGCTTAGTAAAAGCCTCCGTGATTACTGACCGAGTGTCAATAACACTGGCAAGGCAATGTACTCGAAAACGAGCCTCACCTTCCCCTCTCCGCTGCTGACCACTACGTCGACTGCATACACCTCATTCTCCTCAAACTCCGCCTCATCCACTTTCGCCTCCGGGCCCGCTACTGTGATGACCACCTTGTTCCCGTCAATCACAAACTGCTTCATCTGGTGACTGAGCACTCCCTCCACCATCTTGACATCGTACGCCTCCGCAACCTTCTTGAAAGCCTCGGTCACGCTCATGTTCTGCACACCGATAAGACGGGTGCCTGGATTCTAGAACTAGTCGTAACTATCACTTGAAGTGCAGGCGGTTTCCCCATCGTGCAAAGGAACAACCAGCAGTAGGAATGCATCTTGTTTGGACTCAACACACTCTTAAAGGGCCCTGAAGTATAGAACGCAAACTGAGGCTGCTCAGGGAGTCCCCAAAATGTACGGGGGCCGGTGCGACCCCCTGTAACCTTTCAATGCACGTAAGAAATCGCTCTTGAGTACATAATCGCATACCCAGCTTCTAGGGTTCGCTTGCTCTGCCTGCTTGGAACATGCTCAACTGATCACCAGCCGGTGTCAACGTTTGTCAGAAAACCAAACCCACCTTCTTCCCTGGCCTCACCAACCGCAGCGCCACCTCTGCGGCAGTGTTTGCTGCGGCTATGACATCAGCGGTCTTTCCAGTCACAGGGCCCTCTTGCAGGACAAGTGTGTGCGCCACCACAGCGGCAAAGCCGTCAATGTGAGCCCCCAAGTCACTGCAGCAAAAGATAACAACACACTCGCGCAATGACATTTGGAGGGGCCCCTGTGAGTGCGAAAGCTTCCGCAGGATGTTAGGATCCAGACTTCACTCTCTCTCTTTCTTCTCACACTCCTTGTCTCGACCAGCAAGCCGTTTTAGAAAAAACAACTTAGGGACTTCTACATTGACGTGATATGACCCGTCTCAGACGCACTTTTTGGGGCACAATCCAATACTCTCCGAGGTGCAACAGAATCCATCAAGGGCGCTCTGACAGTACGCACATTTTGACAACGTCCCCCTCCTTCAGCTCCAGAGTGTCTCCTTCCAGGGCGGAGTAGTGTCCAACAACATTGTTGAGAGACACCGAGGTGGGAAACGCAACGCCCTTGTCAATCTTGACTTTTGCCTTGGTGTACAGAGTCGACACCTGCCTGGATGAAAGGAAACAGAGAAATAAGTGAGTCAACATTTCAATGCCTACTTCAGCTTCACCACCTTCAAACAACCGTCATGCGTTACGCAGATCGGACCAGGTGAGACAACTGGCAAGCAGCAAACAGCAATATCTTGAAGCGCTCTTGTGCTTCCATTCGCATGCTACATGTATATGCACATTGTACATCCCTCAGCTTTGCATATTGTATGTCCCTTAGCTTTGCATGTCAAATGACCGGAGCAGATAGATGCATATTTACGATTGGAAAGAATTGATGGAGTAGTGGTGGCACATCTAAACTTCAAGCTTACAAGCTCACTTACTTTGTGATGAATTCGTCCCCTTTCTGACACAGGTCAAAGACCTTCACGCCTGGCTTAGCCTCTGAAATTACCAAGGCAAGAGCCTCTGCAAAGAGGTGGGATGAAGTAATTGAGAGAGATGAAAGATCACAGATAGCCAAACCATTGCCACAAGCAAAAAACTGCCAGTACACCGCGCGATGAACACCACTGGCACTTTCCAACCATTGTCAATTTGCAAGCGAGGCTGCCAACACCCATGAGGCCCATGCAAGCTGAAGTATCAAGCTGCCACTCCAGGGTGTCAGAAATTCTCAGCAAAGATGAATGCAGGATAGGTTGCAAGATGATGCATTCCAGGATTCCAACCAGAACTCTCATCAGAAGTCTCCTGCGCTCACTGTTTGCAATCTCGGCGGCCAGCTTGTACTTCGTAACCACGTCATTGGAGCTCAAGTCCAACTCCTTCTTCTCCTCCTCATTCTCAGAGTCCGACATTTTGCCTTCTTCCCTTGACCCTTTAGCAAGAGACGTTCACAAGCAACAAGTGGCGTCTGAGTGCCACCTCGTTTCCTGATTGCTGCTGTGCAGTGCGAGCTCCCTTTGCTCAATATTAGAAATTGCACCCTGCTTGAACACGAGAGAACTCCTCCAACTTCGAACTTCAACTTCAAGTGCAGATTGGGGACAAAATCCTTGGCGCAAATCAATAATTTGGTCTTAACTTAAACCCAGATGCTGTTTCGCGGTTCCGGAAATTCAGGAAGAAAGCTTTTTGAGGCGGTAGACACTTTCCGGTGTATTTTTTGCAAGACGTTAACTCACGAACTGACTACATCGCAACCGTTAAACAAAGCAATTTCTGCCCGGGCCCCGGGGTCGTGTACTTTATAAACAGCCGGTCAGGTCCGTTACGGTTACCCCGGGGTTTAGGCGCGTAGAATCTCAGGGTTCGAAAGCAACCAGAAATTATTTTCTGCGCGCCAGCCCTCAAGCTAGTGGCCTGTGCTGAGGTGTCCTTTCCGCCCTCCCAGAAGCAGCGCCCTGCATTTTGCGCCACCCTTCTTGGGTGCCTGCAATGGAAGTGGTTGGCACGGAGCGTGTCTTCCCTCACCTTGACTTGCGCGCCTTCACCCATGATGAGCTCCTCCTTGCTGCTCAATTGACTGCCCCCGGCAACACGGCTTCCTGGACTTGGCCCCCCCCTCCGCCTCCTGCGGCAGGGTTCGTGCTTTCCGCTTCCAGCTTAAAGCAAACGTGCACTCAGGCGGCTGATGTAGCGAGTGACGGAGACGCTAACCTTGTCTTCGACAACGACGTCCCTTTGCCTGGCGCAAAAAGGGGGAGGATGTCTGGGGGTATGGCGGACCCCCTGGCGATGTTAGCGGATGCGAGTCTTCACGTGACCACGGACGAGGGGGGGGGTCTGCGAAGGAACATGGGGAGCGCTGCTGACCTCCTGGGAGAGAGCCTGCTTATGCTGAGTCAGCGTGTGGAGCTCGCCCCCCCGGTTAAGAAGACAAAAACTGCGCCGAATACCCCTGCGCTGTCCCAGGAGGAGCGTCTCATCGCATCTCTGCATAACACATTGGCGAAGGACCGACACCACGGGGGGGAAGCGTCTGAGAGCTTGTCGGACGGGTGGAAACCGGACGCTGAGGTCGACTTCCGGAAACCAAAGGGGGGGAAGCCAAAGGCGCCCCCTCCCGTGCGAGGGGCCCCCGCGCCAGACATGCCCAAGGGCTGGCTGATGGACATTCGCTATCGAGGGAGCGGCAATCGCGTCGACAAGCTGTGGACGTCGCCGGAGGGGGTGCAGCTGCGCTCAATCAAGGAGTGCGAGAGCTTCCTGCTGGGAAAGGCGCGCCGGCAGCCGGTGACCCCCGTATTGAAGGGCAAGTTTGGGTGCCCCACGTGCGGACTCCGCTTTGCCGCCGCGCTCGACTTGGGCAACCACATGGCGGCACATTTGGAGCCAGCGCACAAGAGCGCCTCTCCAAAAATGAAGAGCGAGGACGTTCCAGGTGTGGCGCTAGGGGTCAAGGAGCGGATTGAGGAAGGGAGCGTGCTGCGGGGCGCAAAGAGCGAGGATGACGAAGGAGGGGAGGGGCACGTGAGCGGGCGGACGGCGCGGTGGCTGCAGCGCGTGGGGCTGTGGAAGGGGCCCGGTGAGGGACTGCTCTTGAACGCTCCCAGTCTAGTTCACGAAGTCAGACACAGCGAGAATGCACCCCTCTGAGCAACCCTAACAGCAAGGTCTGCTGGCCGTTTGTGTTAGGGCATGCATGTGGCGCAGAGCTGATGCAATTTGGCAGCAATAGACTGTGAAACCTCTCGGGAGGCCCATACCCTTTGCCGTTGCTGCCTGGTTCTGGTTGCAACTCTTGCAAAGTGTGAAACACTGGTTTGCTGGTGCCGCTCTCGATGTTCCTCTCGTAAGAGCTCCCCTCAAGCCATACTGATGACCATGTAGGGGGAAATCGTCTGATTGAGCAAGTCGTTGCTGTGCGGTTCTTATGAAGATGTCTCTCCCGTGCAGAGACCGGCGATACCCCGCGAGATGTGGAGGAATGTGCAGAGTCCGATGAGAAGGTGTGTCTCTGTGCGTTCCTCTCAAGTTCAATATGTTCCAGGGTTTGGTTCATGCATTATACTCTGCGTCTCATCTTTATCTTTCGATGACGACAAGACACACTAGCGTCCTCCGTGTGTGGAGGATTAACAGGGTACTCGAAGTTGAGAGCAAAGGACACGAGGCCTGAAGGGGCTGATCCCTCTGGCCGGGTGGTGCCTTTAACCTCGTTTGGGGAACAGTTTCTTGTGGGGCTCAGGGTTGTGAGAACGCTGCACACTGTGCGGAGGGCTTCGTTCTCATACCCCTGTCACTGAGCTAATGTAGCTACAGCAAGGATTATTGACAGTCTATCCGCCAGCCTCACAGACGGAGCAGAAGCGGAAGCTCCATGGGGATGCTGCCGCATCCAAGGTTGCGTGTCACCCTTCACTTCAGTGCCTCTGACCGCTCCAAGAAAAGCAAACCCTAGTGGCAAGACGCGCGGGGGTGCCTATCATTGTAGGGACCGGAGGTGCATACCCTATGGGGCCCTCTCTAGTCGCTGTCCGGTCGAGGCCAGCTCCTCCTTCCTCAGTGCCAGAGTTCGTGGGGACTGGGCGATTGCGATATCCTTTCTGCTTTGGAGAAATTTGGCATTTGTCGCTTTATCTGGTTGCTTCTTTTCTCAACATCATCTAGGATTGTCCCGCTACTCCAAAGCCGCTTTGAGAAGGGTTGCAGAAAGGGTTGTGGATGGGAGGCAGTGCACATTTGTTGCCTGCAACCAAGCTCTACGGTGCTTGCATAAAGTAGAGCGTTCCTGAGCATGCTTTTTGGGCAGATCAATCTTTTGTTATCCGAGCAGAGTGTCTGAATTGCTTGTATGACATAACTCTTACCTATTCACCAACTCCTGGCACTTCTGAATAGCCTCTCATGATCTCCTGCAGGGACCAGCCGGAACTGGTGCTGAGCTCTCCTTGATCTTACTCCTTATCCTTTTCAAATCTTCCTTCTGTGAGGTCGATCCTCTCTGCATTCTAACCTGGGGCAGAACAGGAAAGTCAGCGGACCTGATCTTAGAGTCATGCACAAATTTCCCCTCCAGATTGACAGGAACATCCTGCCATTCATAAAAACCTAACGTTTGCATCCCCCCGCAGGCATCCCACCTCGCCTGGCGCAACTTTGAGGCTCTGCTGCACGACCCCGCCAGCTGGTACGGTCTCGACCTGCTCTCCACCCCCCAGGCTTGTGCCGTCCAGCGGCTCATCTGCGCACACGGCCGCGAGCGTGCGTGTGCCACGCTCCTCCAGCAGCGCCACCGCATCACCGCTGACCTCATCAACGCCCTCTACCGGCCCATCTTGTCCGTGCTGCTATTCATCCTGGACGGGACGAATGACATCAGCGAGGGGAAGCTGGGGACTCTGGCCCTCAAGCGGCGGGTGTGCCGCGCTCTGGGGCTGAACCGCAAGGGGGGGGACAATTTCCTCTCTCCGGAGACCCCCTCCCCGCCGGAGTCGCCCCCTCTGAACGCGCTGTCTGAGGATGACGTCAGCAGGCCCCTGAAAGCTGACGTCAGCAAGCTCCCGGCGCTGATGGAAGCAGAGCGGCCGAGGCGGTTGCACAGAGAAGCAGCACTGGCGCTTCCAGCGCCGGAGTGGGGGGGTGCACATGAGGAGGGGTCGCCTCCCCCGAAGGAGGAGTGGGGGTTTTGTTCCAGGAAGGAGGAGCCTGTTCACATTGACGCTGAGAGGGCACACCACAGGGATGTGAATGGGGCACAGCCAGGCGACGAGTCAGCGGTGGACGAAAAGCTGTCAACATGGGAGTCAGATGCGCTGGGGGTGCCCAAGTGTGAACTGGACGTGGTCGAGAGCCCACCTCCCCGGGTGACAAGGAAACGCACGCGCGTCGACACAATCTGGCCCGAGGCGCTGACAGCACAGCTGATGTCAGCGCACACGCAGGTTCCGGCGACGATCGAGGCCCAAGTTGCGGCACTGAGCCCGAGGCAGGACCAGAGGGGTGCCGCTGCTGACTGGCACTCAGTGCGAGCGCAGCCCCCCGGAAAGTTGCGGTGGCTAGGGCCGAGGGCGCATGCGGTTTGGGGGGGGCTGCCACACTCAGCTGAGCGTCCGATCGCAGAGCGTCTGGCGAGCGGTTCTGTTTTGGGAGCTGCGGACCAGCCCTTGATAGATGGGGATGTAAGGGACTTCCCGTCCAACTCTGGTGGGGGTGAGAAACCCTGCGGCGAGCACCCCTCCAGGAGAGAAGATGAGCGGGGCGGCGAGGCGGCAGCGGCAGAGCTGCGGGCGCGGGCGGCAGCGCAGCGGAATGAAGCGGAGGAGCTGCGGGAGATGATGGAACGGAAGCTGCGGCTGGCGGATAGTTTGGAGGCGCAGGCGGCGGCGCTAGAGACCAAGTGCCACGTGGATGGCGAGGGGAAAGAGCGTCCAGATCTGCGGCGGGCTAAATCCGCCGGTATGTGTGCGGCAGAGGAGGGAAAGGGACGTTTGGACGTTGGGAAAGGGGAGCCGGACGTTTCAGGCTCCGGGATGGCTGGCCTGGATGACCAAATGGCGGGTTCGGACGTATGGAAGGTACGTGCGGACACGGGGAAAGCTGGTGCGGACGCCGAAATGGCTGAGCTGGCGGGTCTGGATGCTGAATTGGCGAGCGCCAAAGCTGTTCGGACGTGTCCGGACGGTTTGGGGACACAACTGGAGGACGGGAGCCGGGGCAAGATGGACGCTTTCTGCTTGGATTCGGACACATTGTGGAGGGATGCGGACGCAACTGCCGGGGTTTCGGACGCGAAGGCAGCTCCTGAAGGGGGCTCGTGGGTGAATGGCAGTGTCAGGAAAGTGATGATGGCTCATGTGTGGAGTGGTTGGGGTTCGGAGGGTTTTAGCAAGAAGGGCTCTGCGGGGGACTTTGCTGGGGAGAGTGCGAATGATGAGGGAATGGAGACGGAGCCCTGCTTTGAAGGGGCCCAAGAGAAGCGGTTGAGAGGCTTTCCTTCCTTGGGTGGGGTATCGGACGAGAAGAGAGACGTTAGGGGCTTGGGAGCGAACTGTTGAGGAATGGGTGCCGGCTTAAGGAGACCCTTGCAAGGAGTGAGATCTTATCTAGCGGCAAGTAGTAGGCCAAGTATTAGGCCCTATTAGGCACGTCGCTCCGGGCAGGGGATTTTTGGCCTGAGAAGCGTCTGTACAGGTATACATCGAGTCTCTGCAGCAGCGGGCGTTTCAAAAGCGTGCTACTTTGGATGGCTGTTGCTTTGGCGGGCTGCCAGCAGTTAGGTCAAGGCGTCTGGTTAAAAGACGTGATGGAAGGTACTCCAACCGGGCAGTGAAATGTGAGAATAATAGGGAACAAGGTGACGTGATGGCCATTTTTGTCGATGCTATGGGTAGGGTAGGTATTGAGCATGAATCAATTAGACTCTGCGTAAGCAGCAGTGTCGGGAGTGCTCTGATCGAGTTAGTGACTAGATCGTTTCTGTTTGAAGCAAGTCAAATCTTGACGCTGAGCTGCGGATGTCAGCTAAGGTGAGACAAAATTTGTACTTAAAGAAATGTATACATTCCTGGCTTGCAGTTCATGCTGACTTTCAGTCGACTAGCTCCGTTCAGAGGTTTTCAAGTCCTTATGCATGGCGTTTTGTGCATATGGTATCCAAGCAACTCTGCCCATGGTCGCCCCCATGTACGGCAAATGCTGTGGCACCTCGATTGATCTGAGCGCGGCACAACTCTTGGTCGGATTGCGTTTGCACATGCAGGCAATTATGGGCACGGCACTGAAAGATAGTTATTGGGCGCGGGGCCCATATGATGCATGTGAGCTGCCGCTGGCACCTCGTTCACGTGCGGCCTGCAAAACACCGCAATTCGTAGGACCGTCCGGCGCGTGCAATTCGGCCTAGCCTAAGTACGTTAAGGTGCACCAGATAGGTAATATGGTCATTCCACATGCGTAGCTCTAGGTGCCGCCATGCCAGACGTACAATCAGTCAATAATCTGGCAAACTCGAATAACTGAGCAACGGCAGCTCTTTTATGTGATTATTCTCACAAATCCGCTGTGTAATTCATGCACTGCATAAGCATGCGCGCAGTACAGAGTTCCGACAGGATTAACTGACTATACCGTCTAGCTTGGAGTTCCAATCATGGTGCATGTCAAAGCATCGTGCAAGAACGGCCTTGCTACTGTAAAAGAGCACCGGCGAGCTAGCCAGCATGTTCCAAAGACCAACCGGCCATGTACGTCCTATGTGGATGACTGGATTCCGCTTTTGACTGGCCACCAAGGCCGTCGTTTGATGCACGCAGCCGCAAGCGCCACTCTGGCGCCCCCCGTGCCAGCGGCCGCGCTCTCAGCTTCACTGAGGAAGTTGTCCGAACCCGTCATCGCCGCGCTGTGCTGAACTTCGGGTCGCGCATGACTGGCGTCTCGCCAACCTGCCAGCAATAAAGTTTCGCGCGGCCCCAACTCAAGCGCGCGCCGAAACCGAACCTCAGCGTTGGGGCACTGGAGCACTGCTCCCTGGGCCTGGACTTCGTGAACGAACTGAAACAAAAAAGGGATCACCGATAGTGCAGAGGACGCACTTTTGAGCGGGGTAAACTCAAGGCCGTGCGAACCCCAAGCGGAGCTGGTCCGTTTACTAAACACGTAGGACCAATTGAGAATCCTTCGAAGCAGGCATGCATGGTTCTCCATGCAAGATTTGTTCTGTGCTTTCAATCCGACCTTTGACTGAGTCAAATACTCGGCTCGCCAGGGTTTGTTCAAGCGGTCGTTCTTCTTGTTCGTGATTCCCTTTGATTTGACGGTTTCCAGAACGCAAACGCAGCGGCAGGGCAACTTCGAGTCAAGCCTGGCGCTCGAATAGAAGCAATTGAGGTATTTGTTTCTTTTCATAGTTCTACGGAATAAGCCCCACTTGACAAGGTTATCACTTCAGTACTGCAAGTCTGCTACAGGCGGAGGAGCGGCCTGGAGAAGGACGTGCAAGGTTGAACTCTTGTTGCGCACGAAAATTCTCCGCTGCTGTGAACTCAGCTGAAACCAATCATAGTCAGGATGGCGTACCTTGAACAAAGAGAAAAGAAGGAGCTGGATGCAATTGAACGGCAGGTGTCTGCTGCTCTTCAACAAGTTGAGAAAGCTGAAGTCTTGCTGCAGAGAGAGGAGGCCAAAGCAGGTGACGCGCCTTTCCCTGATATTCATGGTTGAGCCACCACGCACTGTACCTCCTTTCAAGTATAAAGATGCTCGTAGTACTGTGTATAGGAATAGCTAGGCTGGCATGTTTGAATGTGGAGTTATACTAGAGTTCCCGCTTAGGCGGAGCAGACCAGTGGAAGTTCCAAACCATTGTAGATCAGAAACTTTACTTAGGAATCAACTCAGGATTGCGTTGGTTGCGAGGGCGCTATGGGCCTCGTACATTTGTTCAGGCCAAATCTACCTGACGCCGCTCCGGTCATTCGGTCGAACAATCACTTGCAGGAAGCACAGAACCAAGCATGAGCATACAACATTTTTTTTCAGCAGAGACCATGATTCTTCTGAAGATATCCGAAGGGCCGCAAGGCTGATCACAATGAGTGCATGCTGGAATGGTACTTTTCCTTTTCTCTGAATGGCCCTTCGTATCTGGTCTTGACTCCCTTCTGCCATTCTCTTGCAATTCACTGGAGGATCAGTGCCAAAATTATGCCCAGTTGCTCCTGCACATCTCACAATTGCGACCACGCTAAGAGTAAATAATTGAGTGACCTTTTCGATCAAGCCTCGCCTTGTCTGCTGACAAGTACTGCTATGTGGCTGTTTTGCAGGAAAAATTAACGGTGAGATCGATTACGACAACGGGTCCGAGTCACTCAAGGCAGCGGTGCGAGCATACAATGCTGCTGCTTCCAAGTACACGAAGTCAATTGATTGGAAAGTTGCTTGGTTGAAAGCTCGGATTCTAGGTAAAGCTTTGGTTGTCGTCAGTACTGCCTCTCTTCAATGTTCGTTTGGTCAAGGGAGGACTCCACTGTTGGTCGTGGTTGTGGTCTGTTAGTCACGAGGACAATCGCATCAATGAGTAGACTTCGAGGAGAGGAGACTACAGCACAGCCTTGTAGTTCGGCACAAGACGTTGACTTCGTTCTTTGTTTATGCGTTCCCGTACAGGCTTCGTATTAGGACGGCTCCTGCTGGAGCATACTACGCTGTTACCTTGGAGATTCTCTTTGAGCTGAGGAGAACCTTTGCAAGTTCGCGCACGCATCAAGAGACAGGCTGTGCAGCCAGACTGCCTTCAAGATATCCGTAGGTCCTAACATGAGCGCTCTGTCAATGCAGCGTTTCCGCTATTCCAGTGGTTTTGTGGAAAGCCGAGCCATGCGGACCCCGCAGGTAGACTTTCCTTCCGGTCATTTCACTCATCTCCTTAGTGGATCCACTGATGCTCGTTCCGTCTCTAGCATGCTGCAGCCGCCAATTGTTTGTTGCTTGCTTTTCCAACGCCAGAAAAGGGCCCCGTACTCAACGCATAAGGGACTGATCGTGTTCTGTCGACCTCTGCAGGCAGTCAGGATTTGAAGATCTGCTGAGCCGTTCGTCAGCCAGCCGAGCCGCGTCACCTTCTGATAGTCCAAAGTTACGAGCACTCAGCTCTTATACGAGCACTCAGATTATGGACAATCCATGAAGCAGACTGTTCCCGTACAAGCACTTAACTGAATTAGAATGCAGGGAGGGCGACTCCGACAGCGCCTCCTCTGGCACATATCTCAGGTGGTTTGATTTTGGACATACCTAGCTCCTCACTCGAGTCGTGTTGTTGTGCATATTATTTAGGATTGAAGTGGCGGCAGAGGACTCGCCTATTCAGGCCGGAGCCTGAAGCTACGACAGGTTTGATCGACATGGGAGGCGGATTTCTGTCTTCGCCAGGTCGCCTGACTCACGACTTGATTGAACTAACTTCAAGCCTCTGCGGTGAAAGCTGCCTAATACGTCAATCAGTCTATTTACGAATCATATGCTCGAAGAATCCTAAGGTTTATATTCAATCATGCGCCGCGCCAGGCAATGGTACACTCGACGTGTGCACTGATGGCTGTAGTACAGTCACGTTTTGACCGCAAACTGCTGTCAATAAGCGCTCAAGCGATAGAATGAACCATGCATGCAAAGCTCAACATCAGACCTAGAACAAGCATTTCTTATACAAGCCTACATAAGATAATGGCATCATTCCATGGGCAACAAGTACGAAATCCCGGCGGCCAGCATGCATGGTGTCGATCCAAGTGCATTCTCCCGCACGCTGTACTAGACGGTAAGCGATCGCTGTTGGTGATGGGCCCTCAAGCAGCTTGTCGAGGGCAACGCGCGACACATTAGTTGACACGTGGCGTCTATTTAAAGAGTCGTGCTGGGCTGTTCTTTCGGCTTGTTACGCCAGTGGAAGGGTCGAAAGGCCGCACTCTCAAGGTGCATTTTCAGAAATGCTGCCACTGATGCGCATCCGCCCCCTCGTCAAAACCCTGCGATGGTCCTAGAACACTGAAGTCGAGCTGCCGCCCATACTTCTCCTTTCGCCGCTCGTCAAAAACGGCCCAACTCTCCGTCTGCACCAAATAAGGAAGCAGAATTTCCGTTGGAGTAGTCAAGTAGCAAAGCTTGCTGAGTCCTGTGCACTTGACGAGCTGGCTGAGATTCGATCGATCTGCACTGGAAAAGTGTGCAATTGATGTATCAGCTCGCAGCACACATGGCAGGCTTCTTTGAACTTGAATTAGAACGTCCCCGAGGCAAAACGGATGGATCCAGATGACAGACGTTCTGAAATGTTTGAGCGCAGCCCTGGCTCGAGAGACATGCACAGGGCCAATAACTCATTCCGCCAGCAACTTTCAACCTGCCTCACTTCCACTACGAGGAACACGCAGCACGCGGATTTCTGTATGTTCATATGTTCGTGCACAATTTCGTTTAACATAGCCACTCTTCGTCTCTTACCATACTCGAGACATAGCCCAGCGCACCTCCACACTTCTATCTCGAAAAGTTTTTCATGTGTACAAAGTGAATGAAGTTCCGCGGTCACGACTGTTCCTGTGTTCCGGAACGAAGGCAAACAACCCTCACCTCTCGTAGATTCTCCACGGTGATTGGGTTCCCGTGCAAAGCGAGCGTGCACAGAGAAGCGCAGTCTCGCAAAATTCCCGGTGGTACTGCGCTTATATTGTTGTTGCTTAGCCGCAGCGTCTGCAACGGAAGGAGACAATCAGCGATATGCAAAGGCGAGGCAATGATAAGCGAGGCCATGAAAAGTCGTGCAGGCATGAAGACACTAAAAGGTAACTTCGTGTCAGCACCTACGACAAAATGATCCAAAAGTTTAACGAGTGCAAGGCTCAGATGGGGACAGGAGGCTCTGACCTTTAGCTTCAGGAGGGCGTTGAAACTGGACGGTATCCTGTCGACGAAGTTCCCCTCGAAATCCGCCTGCGAAATAGAGCACGCTCCTTGAGCTCGGGAAACGCCGAGCTTTGAGTCGTTACGTTTGCGCACGTCTTGTTTATTGCATTATCTTGTTCGTTTCCAAGGTGCCAATCTGGACTGGTTGTAGCCAAGGACCAGCTGATAAAGTCCTAGAATCTGAAACAGAAGAAGAGAACGTTCTGGTTACAAATATAAACCCCGACATCACAAAAGGGAAGAGCTTTAACGAACGTAGCAGCGGTTTTGGGGTGGACGATGCGTCAAGGAAACATTCGAATGCTTTTTCTTTGCGAAGCCTCAACCGACGTTTTCACCACTTGAAGAATATAACGGGAAAGCGTACTTCAAACCGGCTAGCTTCTCATTGAACCCTAGATACTGACGGTACGGCAGATCCACTGAACCTGTCCGTACTCCATGAGTCGTTTTTCTCTTGGAATCGACCGGTGGAGACGACTTATTGTGTTTCCAGCTAAAACGTGGCCAGTCAGAAAGGCGGAGCATCTCACTCGTCCAAGCGGCTTAAATCCTGGAGCGCCTGATGAAGCCGCGTTACTCATTTTTCAGCCTGAGAAGCTCCCGGTGCAATGTTAAGCTCTTACCTCAACTAGGGAAGAGCAGCTTCCGAGCGTGGTCGGGAGCTCCTTGAGCCTGCAGTTGAACGCCAATGAACGGTTGAATTTCTCAATGTTTTAAAGAAAGATCGTAAACGACGGATAAACGCTTGTACAGGCTTTCGTCGGCCTTGAAGCATTATCTGGTGTATTATCACCGCTCAATATTCTCATATAAGACCCAAAAAAATCACCGTCGCACAGTAAGGATACGGGAGGACTCAGCATCTACCACCTTCCTGGAAGGGCTCGACAAACTCCTCAGATCAGAGGACGTCTTTGGAAGGCCACTCATCACGAACTCAGACAGTCTACGCATCAAACACGACCATGTCAAGCGCACGGGTCCCTGCTTACTTGTTACTCGCCGCCTCCAGCCTTTCCAGCCCGGTTAAGCGGCCAATCTCTTCCGGAAGACTCTCAAGTTGGTTGTGGGAGACGTTGAGATGGCGGAGCGATTGCAGGTGGCCTATCAATGGAGAGGCGGAGAGCAGTCTGCATGTGCACTGAGCGCTGTTACATCGCAACAGAACCACGCCTGATAGTGGCCAAGCTTATCGATGCTTCTGTTCTTCTTCAAGCTTGTTCTAAGTCGTTCCTTTTTGAATACACAGCGTAGATGCATACCACAGAGGAGTGCCCCAAAGCTGTATCCTGATAAATGCTTCAGAGCAACGCAGTATGCCCTAGAATACTGGCGGAATATAACGTACTTATGTCTACGGCTTTTTGTGCTGAAATAACGTTGTTGAGATCTCGACCGTTATGTCATGCAAAGTGCGCATAGTTGAGAACTCCAAGAATCATCAGAGAACATGGACGCCTCAGATTTAAGGTGCTATGTACCTTCGGATTTTGTTAACTTCGTTACCCAGTGATACTTTGCCCAATTGAAGACTCACCTGTTGTCGTCCAATGCTAGAACAGTGAGCTGTCGTAGGCCGCAAAGTGCTTCCCAGGGGACTCCCTCCGAAGTGAGCTGGTTATAGCTTAACCGGAGACGCTGCAAAACACAATTCTTCTTCAAAGCTATCCAAAAGGAACAGTGATTTCGTTTTTCTGGTCGTTGATTGATGCCGATGACAGGGGACCACAGTTCTTCGTAGGCGATTCTTGGAGGTTATGTTGCGGTCTCCATTTCACCAATAATTGCAGCTGTTTCAGAAAATATTGTGAAGGAAATAGGTAGAAAATGGAGGAGACTCCGATCTAGAAGGTCAATTCGAGACATTGATCATGCGAATGACAAGACTCGCCTCAGATAAGTTCCGGCTCAGAAGATCATCATATTGGCAGTCAGGAACATGACCAGTCCTCTTCAAGCAGCTCTGCAACTGAGCATAAGAATCCTTCCTGAGCCAATGAGTATTTGAAAAACATTTCGCTCACCTGGAGTTTTGCGAGGTGGCCCAGCAAAGGCGGAAGCTTCTGCAGAACGTTCCCTCCTAGATCCAAGACTCGCACTGCTTCGCCGACTTTCCATGCGGTGCTCGGTACCGCTTCTAGACCAGCGTTGTGAAAGGATACAACGCCTGTCTGTTCCCAGGCCTTTTTGCGTGCCTCTTCTTGGCTCAAACTTAGTGGTGGCTGAGGCCTCGGTCTCTTTGGCGGTGCGGCTCTTGGTGCTGCCGCCTTTGTGGAAGGATTGGTCGCCTGTAACACAGAAGAAGAGAGATTGTATGCCAGCTCATCCTCTTGAATTAACAGAGAACCTGCGTATGCAACCACTCCAAGAGTTGCTTGCTGAGAGGGTTCAGAAGGGATAGCTAACCTACCTAATCAGCTATTGCGAATGGGATGTGAGCTTCTGGTCAGGGCAACTCTAAGGCAAACGCTTCTAGACCCCGTAAAGCCAGGTCCTGGCTTAACACATAGCTTCTTTGTGTCTGCAGTACACATGCTGAGAGTTTTGCTTCTTGAGTCCCTAACGAGGACAATTGACCTGGCACTGTTAAGAAGACCTGCCTCGGCTCGCATGAGAAGCTCTTGCTGCCAATTTCAAGCTTCTTACCCCCTGGTGCACCCCCGCTGACGCCATCAGCATGATCTTGGAGCTTGTTTCAATTCCTGCATCCTTCAACGATGAAGAAGCTGCCAGTATTTTGCCTGCCACATCAATAAAAGTCAAGGATTCTGGTCAGTTATCTATTGGTGATACTTACATTGAAAAGCTCCCCCCACGGCAGATTGACGCCTAAGATGTGCCATCTAGGCCCGTGCCAAAGAGTTGCTTTGACATGTCTATTGAAGTTGTCTATTCGTTGTCCTCAAGGCACCACCTTATACTTCAGGCATACTTGACGCCCACCAGGCCTGTGCCATTTATGCGTCACTTAGTCGCCCAAGACATAGATGGTGCTCTCTACACGTCAAACAAGTGCATTGATTGGTGCCATTTGCTGGCAACCTTTCTGGATCTGTTGGGGGGTGAATTTCCTGATATACCACCACCTAAGAAACTTTCTTGAAACACTAGAAGGTTTGTCATGAGACAGTACTTTTGAAAGAGCCACTGCCACCAGCTGCCAATGCAGGCATGACGTACACATGTTGCCTGAGCTGAATAACACAATACCATCGCTACTCTCAAAGTAGAGTCCAAAGTCCACGGTGAATAGAAATCAGCTTTTCTTTGAAGCAGACCCGAGCTTGCCTTTGTGGATGAGCTTCTGACCCCGTGGGTGGACGTTGGTGACCTTCTGGATCGCCTCCATCAGGTTCTGAACTTTCCAACCAGCTTCAGCTTCGATAGACAACGTTTCCTTGCCATACTTTATGGTCACCGTGAGCATCATCTGCGGTGGGGACTCCATCATCAGCACCACAGGCAAAAAAAGAACACGCTTTGCAGTCAGGAAATTATCAACATCCTTCTCAGCAGCTCACGCGAAAGCTGAGAGGCTGGAGGCGCAATCTCATGCATTACAGGCAGGTCAGCACTTCCGAGGAAGCTGCCAAGCTCGATGATGGCACAATGGCGCAACGGCACAATCGCGGAGTGGCGTAATGCCAATGCCAATGCCAATGGCAATGGCGCTCAGCTCCCTCTCCAACACCAAACCGGTCCAAACGAGCTAGAGAGGCGAGGGAGACGTGCGGCCGCCAGCAGTAGCGCGGCCGCTGCCCAAGAGTGGTAATGGATTACGAACCCTGGATAGGTTCAGAAAAGCGCAGAGCGGCTGCTTTCTATATTGCAATGGCCGCTGACAGCAGCAAGCTTTCGATTAGAACAAGTACAGTGGAGCGGTGAGTATATTCTCGGAATCTTCTAGAAGGGTGAGCAGGGGGGCCAATCGCGTCGCATCGTCTTCATGATGTTCTTGAGTTGATTCATCGTCTTCCGACTCTTCACCGTTGTGAACAGAGATCTCGGTTTGGCGGAGAAGATCGAAAAGGGTTTTCTTGATGATGCTGAGCCGCTCCTGTGCTGCAGCACTCTGTTTCTTGCCAATGGCTGCCGTAGAGGGGTTCTGCTAGCAGCAGCTGCGAGCTGTCTGGCCTGTGTGGTGCCAACAGCTCAGGAGCAGAAATTTCCTCCCCTGCTGTTGCGATGGAGGCGCTTGGGGTTCGCGCGAGCTTCAGCAGGTACTTTTGACGAAGTGTTCAAAAGCTTTTTGTCTTTGTGGTTGCAAGTGTGTACTCGCCACACTCTTCATCATTTTGGCACCGGCCACAATGCCCTGCTGTAGACGTCAGCATGGTGCTCTCCTTGCATTCCTTTACCACTGTCGTGCAGTTGTAGACCTCACAATGTGGAAGCCCTCAGGTTGGTGTCAAATGTAGCATTTGTCAACTGTGGCTTTCAGCCTTGTTGATACCTTTTAGTTGTTACAAATGTGCCGTCCTGGTTACTCAACTGCTCTTCACATTGCTTAGTGTCATTCTTCCGTACTCTCTCCAGATCTGAGTCCAAAGTTGGCTTTTTGACAGGTGCGACGGAGCAGGCTTCACAGTGACCACTTGCACTAGACCAAATGCCAGGTTCCAAACGGTAAGCTGTTGGTCTGCTATTCCAGTTTCATGCCAGCTTCGTTAACCTCGTGTGCTGTGGTTGTCTTTGTCGATCAAATGCTCTTGACAATGGTATAGCCCGTATCCCACCACTCTGGCTAGAAACGGCGCTTGACATCGGGGTTTCTTTGATGAATGTGCTACGGGAATTGCGCAACTCAATGGTCAGAATTTCGTGCGCAGGCGTCTTACCCTCTTCCGGGAAGGTTAGGCCTGGGAGAGGCGCTCCCAGTTGCAAGCAGGAAGGCATTCTTGGGCAGGTCGGGACTGTCTCAGGGGAGGTTTCCTTCCTGGAAGAATTCGCGTGGGTAAGAGTTCTCCCATATCTCAAGTGGTGGAATTCTGTACAGTCTCCCTCAGTGGGTCCACAAATTCCATACACCAGCATAAAGCAGGTTCTAGATCCCTAACGATCTACGGTCCGCAATGAATGAGGGTTTGCTCAGGAAGAATTTCTCGAAGGCCTAATTTCATATGAGTTCAAAGTCACCCAAGTTCGAAGAAATAATATCTCTCGAAGTAAGAGAATTCGAAGAAAGAGAATTTTAGCACGATCACGCGCAATACAAATTATGGTCAAGCAAAGCCCCGCTTTGGCTTGATGATGTCGCAGGTGCTTACGTTCAGAAGCTCTGTGTCCAGGTTAGCTGACACTGATCCTGAAAACCCGCAGAACACTTTCAGACTCGTACGTACTATCTTACCTCTGATTGTTTTCAGGGTGGGAACTCAGAATTCAAGTCTTTCAAAAAGATGAAAGAAGAAAGGACAAACTGCGAATCTGCGCATTTTTTTCCCTCATTGCCTCCTTTCCCTTCTTCTCAGCGGTGTCCGGGCCGAGTCAGACTTGCCCCACAACAACGGCATCTCCCAACCCATCACAGTCCCTGCAAGCAGCACCCCTCCCAAATCCAAAAAAAGCGCCGACAAACGCGCCGAAGCAAACGTGCGTCACGCCGGAAGCGAGGGCTCCGAGTCCCGCCAAAATCTCCGCTCCGAGGAACCGTCGAGCTCGGACGATGAATCCGGCATGCCTGCGAGCGTGCACTTGGCATCACGAGCGGCAGCGGTAGCTTTTGCGGAGGCCGCGGCACGTAATGCCGCGGCAGGGGGGGAGCATGTTGCCGACGAGATGCCGGTGGACGACGATTTCTTACCGGGGAACACGACATTGGGGGCGCACGAGGGGGACTTTGCGGTGCGGCTGGCGAATGCGAGCGTTGCGGGGCTGACGGTGATTACCGTGCATGGAGTGGACCAGGAGAATTTGCTGGCGGACGTGTCGAGCACGTTGAGCTCAGCGGGGCTACGGTGAGGGGCTGGAGACTATCATTTCTAAGTAGACTTGGTAGGTACATATGGGCATTTAAGGTGCTTGGAAGCTTCCAACCATAACCAACCTGGTATGCGTAAGGCAGTTGGGAGAGCAGCCCCAATGTTTGAGGAAAGCACATGGTGAGGTTTTCTGTGGTGAAGGATCTAGCCGGTTCCATGTAGTGAGACGGAAACTTTACCTATGCCATTCTGGGGCCCTCCACCAAATTGCGCGCTGTGCTATATACTTGTTTCAACAGTAGGGCCCTGAAGCAGTTTTGAAGAATCTTTGGTTGAGATATGATATTTGACCAGATTATAGCAGCACATCAAGGGATAAGCTTCCAGCCTATCGTTCCCCACCCATCGCACCATGTACCTTACATTCAATCAGTGGCATTTGCACAGCTAGACCACCTTGAAACGGGGCTAGATCACATTGACAGCACCTGATACTCCCTTGTTCTGTCCCAACTAGTGTGGAGAGTGCCCGGGCCGACATGGAAGAGGACTCCAACCTGATCCTCGACATTTTTGTGGTGCGCGATCTGGAGACGCAGAAGGAGCTTTCCCAGGAGCGCTTTTCCGAGATCCAGGACCGCATCCTCACAAAGCTGGCGGTGCGGCGCAACCGCATGAAGCCTGTGTTGGGGGACGACCCCCGCCTCTGGGAACAGGTGCAACTTCACAAGTACACGGACTGCTTTGCTGGGTATTTGGAGGCAGTGGACCAATGTTTGATGCTGGTTGTGACTGAACGTGGATCCCTTTTCAAAGAGCATTGATTTCGTCAATCAGATGGAGCACTAAGCTTTTTGATGCCAAGAATGAGTTGATGACAGTCAATGAGCATTGAGACAGAGTGTGTCAGCAGTGCTCTGCTGACTGCATGTATACACTTGCTTTCTGTCGGTCAATCGAGCTGAGAAATCCTGCACTGCCCATATTTCGTGCGGGTGAACCACTCTGTTAACGCGCTCTGTCCAATATCCTACCTTCTCACCTCAAGCTCAGAGAAAAGACTCTTAAGAACATTCCCCTCACGCAGGTCAACTTCCTGATTGCGACACTGGACAAGGTGGTCGTCAAGCACGCGGGCACGGAGGTGCACGAGGCGGTGCAGTATCTGATCCGCGGCTTCGACGGGCTGCGCGAGAAGGAGGACATCCGCAAGCGCGCAGAGCTGCTGCGCTACATCACGAACATGGACTGCCCTACGGTGAGGCGATAGGCTCTGGGGTTGGTTCATGGCTTACGCGTTCAGGCCAAGGGCTTATATGGTGCTGTAAGAAAGAGCAAAGCACGCAGAGCTGCCTCGCTACATCTTGAAGGTGGACGGGTGCCGGGGTTGGCAGTGCTTCAGACCGCTGGGAGGTCATAGCTTATGCTGACTCGCCTTAAGAGACTTTGTCAAGCCAGCAGAGTAGGGGGTGCAAGGGGTGGTCTGCAAGTTGGGGAACTTCCCGGTTAATCTCAAACACTCAAAGCACAAAATACTCCATGGTGAGCCCGCAGTTTGAGTGACGGGTACATCCCCCCCTGCTTGAGGCACAGGCCTCGTCAGTATCATCTGAAAAAGAGCATGACAGCACGATTCCCCACGGCTCTCTTTCTCAACACTCAACACACCTTCGTCATGCCCCATCCTCTTCGCTTCGCGCCTCAACATGCTCATCTCAACACACCCTTACTTCTTCCTGGTGACCACACAAATGCCTATGCTCGAGCTAATAGCTAATTTAAGCCTTCCTTTCCATTGACCGCAGCTGAACGCCGTCGTGCGCAGCCTCTACAGCTACTCCTCCCTCCTCAACGCTGTTTCTCTGTCCTCCTTCCCTATCCTTCTCATATAGCATCCCCCCTGAGTCATGTGCCAACCTACTTCCCCTTCTCACTTTATGTTCCTCACTACACCCAATGCTACACCAATCGGTCCCCTCACTCCATTCGCTGCACAGCTGACGGCCATTGTATGAGTCTACTAAATCTATGTTTCCCTCGCTCCTCAACTCAGTTCTTCGTTCTCCTCCCCTCAGTCTGTCCAGGTGCTTTCCCCCCTTGAATCACACGCCAGCCTCGATCCACTCCCCCTCCTCACAATGTCGTCTCCTTGCACTCAAATCTCCTGCAGTACCGTAGTATAATCCTCACATCGTTCCCTGCGCAGGTGACGGCCGTCGTGCGCGTTCTCTACATCTACTCCTCGCTCCTCAACGTCGCCGACGAGGCCCACAAGCACCGCCTGCGCCGCGAGGAGATCTGGCTGTCCCGCGGGGCGACCCCCACGTGGGAGGGCTCCTTCGAGGGCACGCTCCGTGAATTCCGGAACGCCGACATCGGCCCCAAAGAGCTGCAGCTGCTGTTGAACCGCCTGGAGTACAGCCCGGTGTTTACGGCGCATCCGACGGAGGCGCGGCGGCGCGAGATCCTGACGACGCTCCACCGGATCTTCTACATGTGCGAGAGGCGGGAGGACAACCGGCTGAGCCCCGCGCAGAAGAGCAAGGTGGAGCAGGAAATTGAGGCCGAGGTGAGGGGGTGGGGACATGTTTTTTGACATTTTTTGCATCTGAATTTAGGTATAGATGTTGTTAACACCTGACCCTGGGCTGCGAAGCGTGATTGCGTTTGTGAGCAGATGAGAGAAAGGCAGACTCACGTCAAGGTTCACTTCTCCCAAGCTCTACATTCGAAAGAGCCCCCTGGGGGTCTATCAGAAGAACTTACGAAGTATAGCTTTGGGGTTCGAAATATTCGAGCCCATCAGTTGTGGTGCTCGAAGATGGGTCCATCAACAGTCAAGCGTAGTGTAGCTGTATGGAAACCCGTCAGGGTAGTCGTGTGTCCTGTGTCTACTTTTGTCTGCGGGCAAGTGCATTTACACCTGCGCATATGGTCTGGCGAAGCTCTCCCCACGACTTGAACTTTCGAGCTCGACAATATGACATATGCAGCCTTATCGTGGTCACTTCCGCCATTAGAGAGCAATTCAGGTTTCCTGTTCCTGTGTTTGTTCTGCTTATTCGTGGTCAAGCGTCGAGTCGCATTGACGAGCTCCTGCAACCTGCGCCATTGTGTTTGTTACGAAATACGAACCTTCTAAAAACCCGATTTTTAAGTCGGACGCTCAAATCTGCAGGTCTACGTGCTGTGGCGCACAGACGAGATGCGGCAGCAGAAGCCGACGGTGCTGGAAGAGATCCAGGCGGGGCTGGACTACTTCCGCTACTCGCTCTTCGAAGCAGTCTGCACCACGTACCGGTATGCAGAGAACAGCCTGGAGGTGAGCGTCCGAGATCATCTGCGCTTCTTCAAGCTCGTTGGAGGACTCACTGGAAAGTCCATTGAGCATATAGAGCTATTCTTACGCGGGCCCCTTGTAGGGGCACATTGTCATCGCACACAATGCAGAGTAATGTGTTTCGATTTGAAAGATGAAGTTGAGCAACTTGAGCCTTACAGTCCGTTCAACGATCTCGAGTCGGCCCCTAGACGTCTGAATACGAACCTTCAGTGAAACGTCGATGCAAGTCCTGATAGGACACTCGTCAGACGTCTCATTAGCCGTAAAATGCCGACGTGAAGAGAAAGTCCTCACAGCACTTCGCTCAAACGTCCTGATTTGATCAACACGTGGCGAGTTTACAATTTACATGTTCGCTATCATTGCAGCACGTCTACCCAAAGGCTGGCGTGACGCTGCCTAGCTTCATCAAGTTCGGCTCCTGGATCGGAGGCGACCGGGATGGCAACCCGTTTGGTGAGGGACTTTGCCGCTTTTAACGTTTTTCCTTAGGCGCACACAGTCTGTATTCCTACATGAGCAGGCGACCAAGCTACTTGGTATGTCAAACCCCTTTCTGAGATTGTGGTTACGGTACCTCCCCTTGAAGGGCGAGGGTTGGAGCGGACAGGTTGCGGTCAGATTAGGAAAAGAGGGAGAATGGCGCTTTCCGGCTGACCGAGAAAAGTTCCCCCTCTGCTCCATGACCCGCGACTCTGTGTGCAATCTTTCAAAGATGACCGAGGCAGCCACGCTCCCTCAGAGCCGCTTCGTCCACGCTTAAACTTCGCTTGTTCGTCAACACCCCTGAGTTCTGATACCCTAAACCCAGCTTATAATAACCATCATTTTGAATTCCACTCCCAACACGGCTCATCGAACCTCCCACCATTTCCCGCAGTCCTCCCAAAGACAACCGAACCTCCAGAGCCGCCTGGTGCTCACGGAGTCCATCCGGTACTCATGTAACGACTAATTTTCCAAAGTTGAGCCAAAACTTTGACCGAGAAGCTCTATCGTGCGACGGGACCCTCTCTGACCCGCCACATTTCTGTGCAGTTCTGCCCAAGACCACCGAAACCGCGGCGCTCCTCCAGAGCCGGCTGGTGCTCGCGGAGTACATCCGGCGTGCGCGCGCGTGCCAGGACATGCTGACGCACTCCGTCCTCATCTGCAAAGTCAACCAGGAGCTGCTGGACAGCATCGCAGAGGACAAGAAACTGATGGCCCGGATCCCCGCGCTGAACAAGGATATTGAATTATATGCGCAAGAGCCGTACCGGCTGAAGCTGCGCATGATCCGGCACCGCTTGGAGCAGAACCTGCGGATCATAAACAAGCGGCTCAAGGCCATTGGACTGGAGGATGAGGTGAGGGGCGGCGGACGAAGATTCGATAAGCAGCGTGCCTGAGGCTATCATCGTCACGCCTCCTTATCATTGTTGAACTCCTCGAGCTGCGAATCGCCTGCGTCTAACGACGGACTGGGAAAGGAAGCATCGGGAATGCTGTTACTCACATCGATTGGGTTCAGACCAGAGCGGTAACAGTTGGACCGCGGATTTTGCGCGTGGGCGCTTGTACTTGCGTGGGTCAGGTTGGGAGCAGTTGTGTTTATTTTAATTCATCTTTTATTTGGGTTTACCCTAGACGGATCGAAGCTCTGGTCCGTCCCCTGTCCGTCAAATAAAAATCAATGGCCATCATACCACGAAAGCATGCCAGGGTAATTGCTGACCACTTCCGAGGCCTGCCCGTTATCAGGACCACCCTATTGAAAGGACATAAAGCTTCAGAACGGATGGTCTGACAAAGTTCGCGAACCTCGAAGACTCATCCCTTTCCTTCCCATCCCAACCCCGTCCCCATGGACCTCCCCAATCTGTCTCAATTTTTGTAGTGGTGCCTCAACCAAGTCTTTCATGGTCTCAGATGCTGATTGACATCGAGTTCAATTTAGACGAGATCCTCCATGCAACCCCTTACATACAAAATTCCTGATTTATGAGTTTTTTCCTGGTTTCAGATGCTGATTGACATCGAGTACAACTTGGACGAGATCCCCGGCGTCGACCCCCGCGACGACTGCTACTCCGACGAGGCCGCCTTCATTTCGGACCTCCGCCTCATTGACGCGTCCCTGCGCGACCGGGGGGATGCCAGGCTGGCGGACGCCAAACTCAAAGACCTGGTAGGTTACTTTGAAAACCTTCGAGTAATATCTAGTTTAATATGGACTTACAGTTGCTCCGCTTAGCCATTCTAAGCTAGCAAGCTTAGGGGCTTGACCCTTGTCCCGTCGCTGTTCTGAAGATAGGGGGCTGAAGCTCAAGAGCGTCCCTCCATTTGGTTCTGTCCGACGATAAGAAAGTCGTGGTAGCCGCAAAAGGCGGCTCTCTCTTGTACTTTGACCATCCACAAAATCAGTCTGAGATCGAGGACTACCCAAAGAAAGACGGATGGTGAATCTTTGGGGACCAGCCACAGTTTATAGCTCTTTGCGGGAAGATTTTTGTCAGCTTTTCAAAGTCCCGGAGCATAGTTCCAGATCTTGGAACGTGCGATTGACGATGGAAGGCATCCAACGGCTGAGGATTGCGGACCACAGTGCGGAACGTAAGAGACACTGAATAGGCAGGTTTGACGAGAATCGCTGTAAACGGGACCCTTTTTCTCCAGGTCCGCATGGCGGAGACCTTCGGCTTCTACCTCATGACGTTGGATGTCCGGCAAGAGTCGGATGTGCACACGGACGCCGTGTCCGAAGTGGTGGGCGAGTCGGTCCTCGGCTTGTGCGCCAACTACAAGGACCTCAACGTCGCGGAGCGCATCGAGCTGCTGTCAGAAGCCATTGCGTCGCCGCCACCCGTCGAGCGTATTGAGGTGAGCTCGCCCGCGACTTGCTTCTGTCTTTCCGTTGTCCTCTTGTAGTCCGGTTCATTGGGTTGCCTGCGCCTTTGTGTTGTTTCATAATCATTGACTTGAATATGAAAGCGAGCCCTTACTATCAAGCGCAGCGGAGGTAAGCTGGTGGTATTCTGAGTGAGGACACCCGCCCAGTGAACTTTGTGTTTATCGCCATTGCACGCGACTGGTGCTTCGGATCTCCTCGCCCGGAAACTAAAGCAAGCATATGGGTTTCTGAAGAAACTTTGATCCGGCTTCTTTTGTCTAGAGTACTCCGGGTTACCCTGAGAGAGGGCACCTTCACGCGTTCACTTTCAGCATGGTCACTTCAAACTGAGGGTCCTTCCTTGGGTCTGAAGGATCTCAAGATCATGAAGAAACAACCGCCTTTCCCTTCCATTTCAGGAGATCTTGGCCAAGCTGAGCGAGAGCACTCGCCAGGTGGTGGAAGTGTTCATCGCGATCGCTAACATCATCGAGGCCATCAGCCCAGGGGCGGTCTCGTCCTACGTCATCTCCATGACGCGCAATGCCAGCCACGTCCTCGAGGTGAGCTCAGAGTGACGTCACTGGTCGTCAGTCTCGCTTTCCTGTGGCGAAACGAATTGTTGATCGGTCCTATATTGCACTCGCCCTTTGGAACCGGCGGCCACTTCTAAGAAGGGAACCTGTTGGATGTAGGGTCTGAGGGTGTGATAACGATCGTGCAGATTAAGAGAAGGGGACGTCTTGAGAGTCACTGCCTTCAAATTTGATCTGACGGTCGTTAGAACCGTATGACATCAGCATTGGTAGACTGCCAGACTAAATAACATCGGCGGACTGGTGCGTTTCGTCCAGACTGAATGACGTCAGCATCGGCAGATTGGGTCGTTTGGTCCCAGGTGTTGTTCTTTGCATGGCTGTCCTGCCGCAAACTCAGCAACTCGCAATTCAGCAGTGTATCGACATTGTGACCCAGCACATTTTTACTTCCAAACCCAGTCTCAAAACCTGGGTCTGAATTAACCCGTAACTTGTCCGTTCTCCTCAGGTTATGTTCTTGGCGTGGCTGTCGTGCCGCAACATCGTGGGGCGCACTGCCGAGGGCAAGTGGTACTCCCAGATTACCGTAGCACCGCTCTTTGAGACTATCCCGGATCTAGAGGTTATGCCGCAGGCGCTAACCCAGATCCTGACCAACGACACGTACAAGAGTCTGCTGGCTGCGTCTGGGAACATTCAGGAGGTGAGTCTGTCACTTATGCAATTTTTGGGTTACGGTAATTGTGAACCTTGGCATGCTTTGTTGGGGTCTGGACAAGGGTAAGATCCAATCCGAGACTGCCGAGACTTTGATCAACCCCCTGACAACCGGGCTCCAGAACAGGGCGTCTGTAATTGCGATTCCAGCCAAAGGTACGGGAACTTCCGGCACTCAACTGTGACCAAGAAGACAGCTTAAACGTTCCGCTTGAGAGTCTTCCAGGGCGGAGGGCTTCTACAAGCCTTGTCCAACTTCGTGATCGTATGCGCTTTGGATGGCCAGGAAATGGATTAAAGGCCTGTGCTACGCTCATTCGCCGGGCCCGTTTCCGAAAGCCTTTCTGGGAGACGATCCTGCGTGTTGCATCGTTTATATTGTGCTGTCACTCTCCCTGAAATTTTTTTTGGTCACTGGGACACGTGCTTTCACTGCTTCAAACTTAACAATGACTTCTGGCTGTTCTCCTCCCCAGGTCATGCTCGGCTACTCGGACTCGTGCAAAGACGGCGGCATCACCGCCAGTGCCTTCAACCTCTACAAAGCCCAGCAGCTGCTGCGGCAGATCAGCAGCGATGCGGGGGTCCAGTGCCGGATCTTCCACGGCCGGGGGGGTACGGTTGGCAGGGGCGGCGGCCCCACGCACGAGAGCATTTTGTCGCAACCCCCTGGAAGCGTCCAGGGGACCATTAAATTCACGGAGCAGGGGGAGGTCATAACTTATCGGTATGGGAACAGCGAGACGGCGACGTATGAGCTGACGGTGAGCGAAGCTTTTTGTACTTGTGACCGAGCCTGTCAAAACGTTTGTTGAGATCTTGTCCTGCGCGTCAGTAAAGACAAAGAGCTGAGATTACGTTTAGTCGAGAAAGTCTGTCTTGGGGCGGACGAGAAAGCGGCTATTTCTCTTGGCAACAAACGCTTTCTGCTATCACGAGTTGCTCCACAGCATAAACGCTCGCAGAAGTAGCACGGTGGTCGGTCATTTAGCAGCAGGCAGCACCCCTGCTCTCCTGCTTCATCCCCGGAAGCGGAACAGTAGCAATGACATCATTTTGCTGTCACAATCACCACCACTTAAGTTCCTTGAAACTCGTTGATTGCAGGTGGGTATTACGGGTCTGATGAAAGCGAGCCATCCGGCGACTAGGTCGATTCCAGACGACAATCCCAAGGTGACCATTGCACCCTTGCTTGCCTCGTTCTTAACCTTACCAGCAGAGCCGCTCTTTCCAGTTCCAGGTTCCCGTGCATGATTTCCAGAAGTCAGCCGAACCGTAAACCTGGCTTCTGGATTCTCCAGTGTTACTGGGAGTTGTTCTCTTGGAGCAAATCCACAATCCGACCTTTGGAGGCGCAGTCCATACGTGCCACATACAACTTTAAGGGCTGCAAAGTAGAGTTGGAGTTTCTCAATCTGTTAACTTCCAAACCGCTGAACAAAGCTCCCCTAGTAGTGTTAAACTTGCTCGTGAGTCATGCGTTGCTCTAACCTTGACTCTTGCGTGCAATCCGCAGTACATCGACATCATGAACGAGCTTGCCAAGGAGGGCGAGCGGGCGTACCGAGAGCTGACGGACGCCACCGAGGGCTTCTACGACTATTTTTATGTGAGTCCCTCCTCTGCACAGCTTTAGGGTTGCGTCTAAAAACGCTTTTTGAGCCTTCTGAAGCGGACAACCTAGCTATAACCCGCTTTGAAATGCCTTTGCTTCTCGTTTTGATGGCGTACCAGCTGCTTTGTGACCAGAGCAGCTTTGTCACTACCCTCCTGACCGGGCAATCGTCTGCTGCAACGGAAGCAACAGGCTGGTATTGAGATGGGCCTCTTTCTGCGAACAAAAGCTGCTGGCAATCTGCACTATATGTACTCCTGGATAGATACCCCTGCCTCTTTCTCCTCTCCAATGCCCGACACGGTCGATGTTTAGCAAAGCGACTAACGCCCTGCCCACTGACGCCCTCTTCGAGATTTGAAACTGGCATTCTTCCAGCGCCCTCTCATGCTCTCATTGGAGAGGCAAACACTCCTGCATTAATACCCCGCAGGAGGGCACGATTGTATTCGTCATTGCGTTCATGAACACAACTATTTCTTGACTCAATCGATGCTCCTCTTCAAGTGGCAAGAGAGTTCCTCAGATAGTGGTCAAGTTTGAGTCTCAAATCCTGACACCCCGCTATCTCCTTCGCCTTACCGCAGGAGGGCACGATCGTGAACGAGATCGGGATGATGAACATGGGCAGCCGCCCCGCGCGGCGCAAGGTCGCAGTCCGCGACAAAACGTCCCTCCGCGCGATCCCGTGGGTGTTCGGCTGGGCGCAGTCGCGGCACACGCTCCCGGCGTGGTATGGCGTCGGCAGCGGGATTGCGGCGTACACGCAGGGGGATCCCTCGAAGATGGCGGAGCTGCAGGAGATGTACCAGAACTGGCCTTTCTTCCGGACGTTCCTGAGCAACGTCCGGATGAGCCTGCAGAAGGCGTCCATGGAGATCGCGCGCGAGTACGCCAGGTGAGGGGTTGCTCTTCTAATCTTGTACTTTTCTTTCCGTAAGTTGAAGGGAGCTCTTAGGTCAGGGTACCTCGGTTTGGACATCGCCAAGGGTAATAGTTGGGACGAAAATTGTGGCGGAGAGAGTATGAAGTATGAAGCAATTGGACAGTTGCGGGAAACAAGACGTTCAAAGTGGGGGTGCTTGCGGGTCAAACGCCAGACAGATCAGGACGAGCGACTGAATGGTGGTGTCACAGTGCGGAGTAAACGGTTGGGCCTTCCAGGCGCCCTCCAAATAGCAATCCAAGGCGAAGCATACCACCGCGATTATGGGAGCTTGCTAATCTGCATTCCGACGGACCGACGTTGTCTGCCGCTTCAGAAGCAGATGAATTCAGCTGTCAAAGCATTCACGAGCGGGTTTAAGCATCCGACACAAATGTGGCCTGCTTCCCCGGGGCGCATTTCCGCTGCCCACATCAGCAAGCGCAAGTGACGGGTAACTCAGACTGTCACTTGTTCCTGCAGGCTCGTGTCGGACCGCATCACGGAGAAGCTAGTGTTTGGTTTGGTGGAAAAAGAGTTCCAGCAGACGATCGCCCAGATTTTGGCGGTCTCCCAAATAACCCGGCTGCTGGAAGACAACCGCACGCTGGAGATGTCCATCGACGCCCGGCGGCGGTACCTGGATCCGCTCAACCACATACAGGTTAGCGCTTACCCTGAATTGCTGATATGGGATGGTGTGCTTAGCGGCAAAGAAGGCCTTTAGTGCACACAATTCAGCAACTTAAGCCAGACGTGTTGCGTCAAATCATACACCCTGCAGATGATCCCGCAGTCGATGACCGGAGTTTATGTGCTATTCTGAAGCTTCTGGTCTGCGAATTGTGCATGCTAACAAGCCAAGCTTCGATTCATGCTAACAACCAAGCTCGACCGGTAGGTGATCTTGCTTGGCCGCCGCCGCGACTCGTCCTTGTCTGAGGAAGAACGCCAGATGTGGGTCGGGCCCCTTCTTCGGTCCATCAAAGCCATCTCTAGCAACATGCGGAACACTGGTTAGGAAAGTCTGATAAGTTGGTTGGTTGGGTTTCGATTTGGGGCAAGCCCCCACCCATTGTTGCAACGTTCCTCAAATTTGGTTTTATAGAAACTTTCAATGCGAGGTGGGGTATCTGAAAGACCCCCGGCCTGATTATTGCAATTGGTAGATTGTTGTGGTCTTCTTAGGAGCTGTGAACCACAGTCTCCGCATTCTACCCGCTCATTTGAGGGTTGTGAATATTTGTGGGCAGTTAGCGAGCGGAAGCCTCAAGCTTCAGTCAGGATTGACTTGGACCGTTGTACATCTGGCTTCTGAGCCGTACTGCATTCGCGCTAGCAAAGAAATCGTGTAGGTTTGATAAGCTAGATTGATAGTGCAGGCCTTTGCTACCTAGGTGGAGCCATTTGCCATTTCCTACTTGCTCTTGCACTTTGCGTTGTGGTGGCCGCATTCCATCCTACGTCCCACCCCCGGCGACCTACCATCTCCATGCTTCAATGTACCAAAACAAATCCTACTAGGCTGGGTCAATATGAGGCCTCATGCATGGGCAGTGGACATATGGGCTTAATATTTCGAACGGGTATGTAATCTAGAGCTTGCGCGCGACAGGCATGACCATGCACTGTCATGTTGTTATTGCATAGATGTCCTTCCGGTTTAAGCAATATAAGCTTCACACGTGCTTGATATACTTCACGCGTGCTTGGCATACTACGGAGTCTACAGCTGAATTCACATTAATAGTGGTGACGGTGTCGTTCAGGAGCTCCACCTGAGAGCTTTGATTGGCATCTGCATTTTTCCGGATCACTTTGATGCAAGCTTTTAGACTCCTTTTCAAAGCGTGCCGCCAAATTTAGATCATGCTGTATAACCCAGCCATATATCTTTGAGTGTGGGAATTAATCCGCGTGAGGATTAAGCCGCTGTCGCAACACTCCTATTCATTGACTATAGTTGTCCTGTTGGCCGGTGGTCTCCTTAAGGCTCTCTCATATATACAGGTACATAGTGACCTCTGCGGGCGTCTGTAGCTCCAACAACAAGAACAACAACAACAACAACACAACAACAACAACACAACAACAACAAACCAGCAAACCAACAACGTCATCAATAGCACTAGGGAGTCGGGGAACCTAAAGGCTAGGCCAAGTGCAGGTTCGCAGGTTGTCAATGTGAGCCTTCGAACAGCAGATATTATCACCGCAAGTGGTGAGAATCTTCCGGCTCTGCCAGGGGCTCTGCCATTCGTATTATAGGATAACAAAGATCCTTCGTGTATCGGGGTGTCGTCGCTATTGAATTTAGTATAGGGCCCTGGGTCCCAGGGGTGCGTTCAAAGGGATAAGCACCCGGGGACCGGGTGGCTTAGCTAGGGGTTTAGGGTAGATGCGGGTGCGAAGCGCGTAATATTTTAGGTTAGGGCTTTTAGGTAGTTGAGGTGCCCGGTGCTCCTGTGTCCCCCGGTCACAAGCAACTTGGATGGGTTGCCAGTGATGTGTTGGATCGGACGGTGCTGACGGAGAGGTCATGATGTCATGCAGCTATCGTACGGTTCGATACAGTCCCGATATTCGATGACGTCAAAGTATCGAAGTTACCGTTGCTGAGCGGATCGAAGTGCTCTCTGGTTGCCAGCTGGCTTTCTGGGCCTAACGACTTTATGAAATTGCGCCGTCGGGGACTCGCTGTCATCTTGGTGTCAATCTGCGAGTGGATGAGTGCATGTACTGTTCGATTGTCCAATAGACTTGGGATCTGACATTGATTGCTCGATAATGCTGATGTGATTTGACACCAGAATTGAAGGGTGGCTCGGAAAGTGCTGCACGGAGCTTACGAGAACCGGAAGGAGCAGCCCGGGATCTTGCTGCAGTCCTTGGACTTGGCAAAGTCTGGGGCGGCGGCGGTCTGTCCACCCGGGGACAGACTCCTTCACAACGCACCTGAGGACAATGCACTGTAGTACTGTACTCTTTCAGTCTGCGGTAAGACTAGGTATACATACCAAGTTCCAACCTTCCTTTGCATCATGCTCTAATTTTTAAATCCAAGTTTGCAGAAACTGAAAGTGCTGCCGATTTCATTTTTGAGCAGCATACTTCTTAGGTACTTGAAGGTGCAGGCTAGGAAGCAGAGTCCTTGTGCAATCACTGGCACCAACTGTTTTGAGATTGAAAGGAAGATTGCGAGAACGTTGGCGGCGGCACCTTGATCCTATGGTTTGAGGAACTTCTGCCGGTAGTAGCAAAGTGGATAAGGTAGTGGCACGCCTTTGCTTTTAGAGGAGATTCCTCAGCAGAGAGGAAAAAGGGAAGCTGCCTTGCAGAAGATCAGATCGGCAGGAAGCTAAAGAGAGCAGAAGCGAAAAGCACTACCATAACATCTGGCAGCGAAAGGGATGAAGTCACCGCAGACCTCAGTGCAAGCGGCACTGAAAGTGGTGGTGGTCCTTCTATTCATGAACAAACTTGCGGTGGCAGACTATCTTGCTATCAACTGTGGTGGTCTCACATATCCTGATGGCAGCATTCCCCAGTAAGTGGTGCACCAGGCAGCCGGTGGTGGATGACTTAGTCTTCTTGCAGTTTGAAGACGCTTGTAGAAAAAGAAAGGGCACTCTCTGTGTTGAATCTGATTGTCCTTGTTTCTCAGACAGCTTATAGAGGAAAAGCTCAATGCAATCTCTACATGACATCATTGCTCAAGCTCTCTCAGCAATTGGAAGCTGGATCTGACACATTCCTCCATTGAGATAATATTGACGGGCCCCAGACTTTATTTTGTTACATTTTTGCCTGTCATACTGTGAAAAGAAAGACATGTCACCATCAAGAATCCTGTAGCAAAAGTGCTTGCCATCAAATGTCATCTTTCCTGAATTGGAAGGACCAGACGTGACATCAATGTGCTTCCTGACACCAGCTCCTGACACCAGCAATCTCTTTGAGCTGAGAGCTGTGCTCTTCCTTCAGGTACTATGACGGTGTTACATATGGCCCTGGGCCCGACTACAAACCTGCTGGCGATCATACAGACTCTGCTGGAATCAACTGGAGATCAGACAGTTTCTATTCTGGCACTTCAACTCATGTCACTGATTACCGGGGCATCAACTATGCAAACACTAATGACCAGCTCACCTACAGAACTGAGCGATATGGTGAGCAACTGGCTCTTGGTGATCTCTGGATTTGGAACTGGATCTCATCCGTTGCTCAATATCTGTGGACAGTCTGGTTCCAAGGTTGGCACAAAGCAGTTACGAGGTTTGCTTTCAACTCCCACTAGGTAGCCTCTTGATAGGCTGTTGTGAATTTTGCGTCAAGCCGCTCCAGAACAGGCTTCAGGTGCTGTCAAGGTTCTTGACCATCTTTCTTGCTGCGTCTTCAGGTATGGACTTCTACTACAGTCTCAACCTACCAAATGGTGCTTACACCGTTGAGATGAGGTTTGCAGAGACCCGCTTCAACAGTGCAGGGTCGCGAACATTCACAATCTCAATCAATGGACAGCAGGTTGAAAGTAGCTTGGACATCTTTGCGAGGGCTGGAGGTCAGAATGTTGCATACACGAGTCAGTATCAGGCTAGCGTGAGCAATGGTCTTCTGGATATCTTCTTCAACTCAATCGTGTATGAAGCCAAAGTAGACGCCATCAGGGTTTTCTCCAATGGAGGCGGAAACCCTCTACCGGGTCCTCCATCAACTGTGAGTCTCTTCAAATCTCCTGACGAGACCATCTTTTGGCAGTAAGCTGGCAATTCTTTGGAGCGATACCGTTTGACAACCTGCTAGGATGCAGTTTGGCAACCCAATCTTGCAGCCAGCTATTCAGTTCTATCAGGACTTTTTCTTTGGCAAACGTTGTAAGTTGCAAGTTAGTGATGCTTGCGTACTCACATGGACAATCATGTTGCATCTTGGCACATTCGGTTACCTTTTGAGGTGTAAGCTACACACTCTTGAGGAGTATGCGGAGTCAGGTTCTGTCTGAGGATCATTACTTACTTCCCTACATGAGCAGCCGTCTTCACTTGCCTTTTCAACGCTGTTCTTCTGGCATCAACCAGGCAGCTGACAATCTATCTTGGACATTCCAGATAAGCATTGCTGCTGGAGGGAGCAGTGACAAATACTACAAGGGAGGCTCGACAGGTGCAACACAATCAGCCACCTACCCTAACTACCGCAGCGGCGCCCTTTTTGAGTATCTTCTCAACCTCCAGAACGGCGACTACGTGGTCCAGTTCGCATTTGTGGAGCCTCAGTTCACATCCCCTGGCTCGCGTTCATTTGACGTCTACATTCAGAACTTCAAACGGATCTCTGGATATGACATCGTTGCAAAAGGGGGCAGCGCAAGCAATGCGGTGACAGTGCAGAGGACTGTGCACGTTTCTAATGGCTTGCTCAGGCTCAAGTTCCAAGATGCTGGCTCTGATGCCATAGTCTCTGGCATCACTGTCTCCCCACTCTCCAGGTGAGCTCCCGATGGTTTGTAATCCAGAGTCAGTCTAGCCAAGAACCTCCTGTACTTTTGTTTCTGGCGAAGTCTGCTCTTGGATCCATTACAGGCAAGCACGAGGTGTTAGTATTTGCAGTGTGCTTCTAATGAACACTCCGATTGGAGTTGCTATCCAATCCCTCCACATGCATACAGTTCAATCTGTTTTTCTATTGTCAAGAAAACTTGCAGGCAAGCTCCAGGTCAGCCTGGTGTGCGTGAGGCTGCTGCTCAATACCCTGGCCAATGTCCAGGTCTTTCTCATGCCTTGCCGTGTCAGCTTAGGTGTCCGTTGAACATTATCATGCTTCGTTGGTAGCACTTGGAGCTTTGGCATCTCACATATGCGCACACTTCAGTAGCTCGCTTTGTTTCTGGACAAATTTGTGACCAGCTTCGAGCCAAAATCTCAGGGAATCCCTAGCTCAGAAGAAGGTCGATCTTCTGACCCTCCTTCCACAAAAAATCAGAAGAAAGCAACCGACAATCATTGTGTGCTGCAGCTCAACAGGGGTTCAAGTCGCCATCAACTGCGGCGCCCCACTGGACGTCCTCTCTGGCCTGGGCATCATCTTCCAGAAGGATGTCTACAACTCTGGCGGCAACTCGGCTATCACAAAGCCGTACGAAGTGTTCCTTCCCTTTGGCGGCTTCTGGGACGACTTCCTCTACACCAGCGCTCGCACTGGTGGCGCCTTCTCCTATTCAGTGCCGGTGCCAAATGGGGCCTACCAAGTAGAGATGCACTTTACAGAGACGGAAGGCAAGCAAGCAGGCCAGCGCGTCTTCAACGTGAACGTCCAGGTAAGGAGAGGTTGCAGGCTCGGGATTGCAGTTCAGGTCTGGTTTTCTGGAGCAGTTGCCAAGTTGCTTTGCTTTTTGGGAGAAACTGCAAACTTTGCCTGATGCCAGCCATGACAATCTGAAGTGAAGTATGAGGATCGGCCGACAAGAACAGGAACAAATTGTTGTCACTCATGCCAATCTTCTAACAAGCTCGGCGCCTGATGCAGGGTCAATCCGCCATCCAGAACCTGGACATTGTCGCTGCCACGGGCGGCCAGCTGCGCCCCATCGTCTTGACTGCAGACGCCACTGTCTCGGGCGGCACGTTGAATATTGACTTTACCAACAACGCAATCGTTATGGCACTCTTCATCTACCCTGGCCTGGTGAGCCCCCTCTCCGCATGGATTTGCTGAGAAAGGTCGTAATGCCACGTTAAAAGCAAGCTCGTGTTCGTCGCGTTCAAAGCTGCTGCTCTGCTCTCCATTCCAGCAAATCTTGACAGACGGTTTCTGAGCTTTTCATCAAGAACGCACTTTCGTGACAAGAATTACACTTATCACACCATTCCCTTCACTCCACAACCAGAGGTGTGATCCATCAAGGGCTTTTTTGCTGGTCCATGCAAGTTTGACATGTTCACGAAGTCGTTGTTCTTACAGCAGGCTTCATCGATACGCCTTGCTCCTCACGCTTTTGACCTTCACCTTCCTGGAAACGTTCACGGTTTTGCACAATCTATGCTTACAAGCTTTCCGCACGAATGCACAGCTCCACGAATCACGTGGTCTCACTCCCACCAATCACCTTGTCTTCTACGCACTCTTAACAGCAGTGGTGGCATGCTGACCACGGCAATGACGTCACAGCACCGCACTCACCTTGCGACACTGGCAGTCTTAAGTTTCTGGAGATGATTACTCACACTGGCACACGCCGTTCACAATTCGAGAGGTAGGTCACGCGAATCACGCACAATATACTGCTACTGTTCTGAAAGTGTGCAGTCGAGACCAGCAAGGTGTTTGGTTCACTTCAGTAGCAGAGGAAACGTGCTTACAAACAGTCGCTTCAGACCCTACATCGCTTGCGCACAGGCTTCCAAGACGCATCCGGATATTCAATCGGCACCATCAAAGTCACATTGATAGAAGTCACTTACGACATAGATTTTTGAAAGTTTTTCGCTTCTGTTCTGCTGCCTCTGTATGCGTGGCTTCGTTGACCCTGGTCAGAAACGGGCTTTACCTTGGTCAGAAGCGAATTACTTACAACACTTTTGTTCGTTCTGCAGTCTGGCGGTAGCCAAACCGTGATCTCGAGCCCCGCAGCAGCACCAGCGAGCAGCACAGTGCCGAGCAGCGCCCCGTCCCCTGGAAGCGCCCCGTCCCCTGGAAGCGCCCCGTCAACTGGAAGCGCCCCGTCACCTGGAAGCGCCCCGTCAACTGGAAGCGCCCCGTCAAATGGAAGCGCCCCGTCAACTGGAAGCGCCACTTGCCCCGCCAACGGGGGTGGCTCTGCAATCAACTGCGCTGGTATGTAAACATATGCTGGGCCGATTGTGCAACTCAGGTGGTAAGCGAGGTGTCTTTCTTGGTGACGTTGAGTATCTGTAAGTTCTGTAACTAGCCTTCATAAGCTAGTAGTGAAACAATTCTGAATGATTAGGTTGACTATCTTTATCAGCGCATTGATGTGGCTTTTGTGCGAGCTTCACAAGCTGGTCCAAAATTCTTCTGATGGAGTAGGTCGACGCAAGTCCTTTCCAGACCGTCACACTTCTCCTCAAGGAATCTGCAGTTTCCTCATCACCTTTGATAGACGTCCTTGCGATACGTATACTCAACAACGGCGCCGAATCTGAACGACTAAACGACCTCAATAGTTTTGCTGTTCTGAGCTCTCCTAAGAACCTCCTCTTTCGATCGGACACAATTTCGTCCGTATAAGATCTTTCTTCCCAAAACAAAACAACAAAAACACTCCCCTGCGAGAACATCAAACTGAACCCGGGCAGCTTGTTGCATTCAAAAGAACAGCGGAACAAGCACTATCGCCCCAGACCACTATACGAAGCACATGAACCGAAAGTAAAGCAGTGCTTCTCTGCAGGTGGCTGCCCCGCCTACTCCGCCTCCAACTCGGTCGCCGTGAATTGCGGGGGCGACGACTACGTGTCCACCTGCGGCGTGCGCTTCCTGCCGGACACCACGGCGTGCAACCCGGGGGACACCATACCAGATGGCGAGCCCTACTGCCGGACCAACATCAAGGGACCCGCCGGGGGTTACTCGTACTTCAAGCCGTCGACGGACCCGCCAATCACGGGAACGGCAGATCCGCACATCTTTGAGGTGAGAGTTGCAGCGCAAGGAGAGGGAAGAGTCTCGCTGGAAAGAGCGTCTGGATACTGGGAGGAGAGGAGACTGGAAGCGGAAACTTTTCGATTCTTCGGACGAGACGCCCTATTTTGTTCAAATTAGATAAATTGTTATTAAGAAGACGAAGCATTGCGAGAAAGAGACAAAACGAGGGAGGGAACTTTAAACGGTTGAGAATTGTCAAGAAGGGGTAATGTTTTGGGTGGGAGTGGTCTGCATGGAGAAGCTCGGCCCCACGCTCGCTCAGAGATCTACCAAAAAACCGCGAAATGGTCTGATTGTTAAGTTGTTGAAGAATCCGAAAAGTCGCTTTCGTGGCCGACCAAACTGCCACGCGCGCTTACTCAAAGCGCAATCTGCGCGCGCAGTCGGAGCGCATCGGCTTCAACACCTACTTCTTCCGCGTGGACAACGGCGTGTACACTGTAGCGACGTACTTCGCCGAGATCTCCGGCAGCGACCCGTCCATCGACGTCAATGCGGAAGGTCTCAGGCGCTTCACCCTCATCTTCAACGACAACCCCAACTCGCCCAACCCGAACATCGACCCATTCGCGGTGAGCTTCTTCAACACGTGAGCGGCGCGCTTTTGAGATTACATCGGTTGCATTTGTTGCTGTGCTTATGTCGGAGGGGGATGAATGCAAAGTTACTGTTCGACCAACGAGGACGTCAGTCTGCTTACAGGGGGCCAAATATCAGAGACAGTGGACTTTTTGTGGAATTGAGGAACCCAGTATGAGAGGTTCTGAAGCTCAGCCTGTCCGTATGCAACGTGATGTCCTTATCACAGAATCTTCCGTGGTCGCATGGACTGACTTGCAAACGCGACGGGACGTCCAAGTTTTTCTCAGCGCTGCTTCAATGCCAGAAACGGAGCCAAGCGGACCATATTTCGTAGGGAGTCGGTAACAAATGCGTGCACAGACTCTGAGCGTCGCTTTGAGATCTTTCCGGCTGACTCGGCATCGTACGGATCTCGCAGCTGGCTGGCGACCAGAAGTTCAAGGCGGATCCCGTCCAAATGGCCCAGATTCCTGTGAGCAATGGAGTCCTGAAGATGCAACTGTTCCCCACTGGCATACGCGATGCACCAGCCATCAAAGGCATCTGGATCCGCAAGACGGGCTAGGTTGATGATTTTACCGATCTTTCAGCAGTCTCTGTAAGGCAGTCACTATCGGAATTTGGAGAAGGCGATCGGAGTTGCATCGGTCAGTCAAATTAGCAGGATTGTGAGAAGGCGCTTGACGTTCTGCAAAACTGGAAGTTTCGCACCTAGAGCTAGGTCAGGTCTTTTGAATGCAGATGTTGAGGGATAGACGGACGCGTGTCACGAGTTGAAGATATGCTCAGTAGAATGAAGCAGGGTCACTTTGAAGAAAAAGAGACGAGTGGATTATGTAGATCGACGTTCTTAGGATTTCAACTGCTTTAGGTTTGTGATTGAATAGTTGCATTGACTGCATAAGCGATTGAGTACGTGTCAAGATTTTGCATCCTCCGAAAAGCTGAGCTCACCTCGACGGCATCCGCAATTATGCATCGGTGTTGGTATCTAGACGAACGTACAGAGAGTAAGCAAAGTTTTTTCTCGCCAGCTCGACTCAGGTCCCCTTCGCCTTGCAGGTATGTTCTCCTGCAACATACTGATAGCCATTACTCTACATTGAACATGCAATTAGATCGTTGAGTGCATGACGCCGCTTCCCTGCACGCTGACTTTACGTGTGGCGAGGTGACCAGTGTATGTGTACAATGTATCGAATTAAAGGTGGGATCACCATCCTCATTGCGGAACTGCATGCATGGATTTCAAGGCGGGCTCGCCCGGCGTCTCCGTCGTGTGCACCTCAATGATTTCGGATGGATTTGCGGCCGAGGTTGCGCAACAACAGCGTTACTGTGCACTTCCATGAATCTTACAACGTACGCGTTGGGATTCGGGGAGGAGGTAAGTGCGCAATTAATTGTTTGTGCGGGCCAGACTGAGATCGAGTCCATTGCATGGTTTGCAAAACGCATGGCAACTAAGTTCCGGCGACGAACTTAGCTCGACAAGGAGAGGACTGCACAGTACTCTTGCATGTGTGCATTGTTTGTCACCCTCCAGGTTCCAACACCGAGGGTGCTGCAGATTTCACCCGCCGACTCATGAGCTGGTGCAGACTGTAGCATCCAACATCGGCCCAACCTTTGTATTTGTTTCATCACTTTTCAATTCATCACTTTTCAAATGAAAAGTGGTTATTCAAACTCATGCTGGGCCGGGGCTATATGAATCGTTAAGTGGCTTTCACAGAACGGTGGAGTTCTGAACTCAATCAGTAACATGTACCAGGCGGAGAACGTTCGGAGAAAGCCATGTAATACCAGCAGTCTGAGGGTACGTTTTTTGTCGAATGTTCACAATTCGCGAATCGTTGAGCAATGACATGCTTCGCAAAAAAAGTGTTCACATTTCGTGCATCGCGAAGCAGTGACATGCTTCGCAAAAGAAGAGGTGATAATAAATAAGAGAAGACCAGCATATCCGTCAGCTTCTAAACGTCAGTACAGGGGTCCAATTCACAGTCACCTATCATAACTTAGGTCAGAAAAGGCTGGGCACTACTAAAGTGAAGATACTAGTGCAGATTCTTGACTAAGGGTCTATTCTCTCCTGTCCCGACTTCGCCGGGGCAAGAATTCCCTAACACGCTTCCTATTCTACGATCGACACTACACGCTGAAACGCGCGTCATCTTCGCATATGTTAACCTTCTGCGTATCACTCTTAAACGCCGGTTGGGGCGAACGCGGGGCCACCCGCGGCTGTGGATGTAGTCGCAGCAGGCGCGTTGGCGGTCGTGGCGGCGGGAGCCTCGGTCGAAGCACCCTGGGTAGGGGCGGGAGCAGGAGCGGAACCCGGAGCGGAAACCGGAGCCCCCGCGACGACCGCTCCTGGAGCGGCGGAATTCGGGGCCAGATTGACGGAAGCGAAGGTCAATTGCCAGGTCTGGGCCAAGGGCGCGGTGGTCGTGTTGGTCGGGATGGTGGTATTGACCCCGGTTGTGGTGTTGGAACCAGTCGAGGCGTTGAGGAGCTGCCACAGCTGGATGACGTACACGTCACCAATCTGCACAAAAAAAGGCGCGAGACGTTTCAGCTCCTGCTACCTCGGTGATCCAAATCAACCGTTATAATGATCGTTTCTCTAGCGACACTGAACGAGAAGAGTAGCAGCGACAAATCACCGCTAGGGGAGAGGATATGGGCCAAAGAGGCCACTGTGGAACACCGACCCCAAAGTCAAGTTTCTCAAAGGATCTGTCGTTAGGTTGAAACGCGTGCCTTATTTGGGACTGTACGATGCCAAAACAGAACTTCATTTATTTGAAGAATGTCACTTCTCAGGGTCGGGGGTCGGCTTTCCAGGATCGGCTTACAATTGACAGCAGATGTGTAGAGGCTAACTTCGACATGAAGAGCCAAGGAAAGGCGGCACCTTCACGGACACAGTAGCTTTGCATCCAAGCCACAGCGACGTGAAACAAATCAGAGCCAGTTCGTCGCAGCTCTGGGTCTGCGGTCCTCACCGACGGCAGAGCAGGCACCAGAGTCGTCAGAATGGCCGACTGGTTGTTGAGCTGCTTGTACGAAACCACGGTCTGGGGAGCAGCGTTGCCAGTGGCATTGCGGCCTTGCAGCAGGTTGAAGAAAGTCAGGATGATGGGGTCTGTCAAGTTGAGCCTGCAAATGAGACATGCTTTGTGAGAGAATGTAACACAGGCTTATATGAAGTATGCAAACAACTTCGGACCTTCTAAAACCAATCTTGTTTACATCTGTGTGTTGCAAGTGCTGGGTCACCAAGCAACCCTACGAAGGGATCCGAGGGATTACCAATTCTGGTTTATCCTTCTGTTTCCACTGCTTCCGTGACCTCATGACCACTTTCATGAACAGCTGATGTGAGCAGCCTTGACAGTTCTATGGAAGAATCAAGGGGTTCAGTCTTCTCATAGGACCTGGAAAAGTAGTACACCACTGCCTCATTCACCCTTCCAACCAATTCAAACTCTCAACCAAATGTGAAGCGCTATAACCACCATCCCCAGCAAATCTGTCCCCTCAGTAAGAGAAACAACTTGCACTTCTGTATCATAAGGAGAAAAGCCAGCAAGAAAAGGTCAAAATCTACTCACGGTGTCGGGCTCGGGAGTGTTGGCAGCACCACTTGGAAGAAGGGGGCAAAGTACTGGCTGGTCACATTTACAGGGCTCAGGCTGGCATTGCTGAATGCAGCCTGAAGACCGTTTGAAACGGAAACCACAGTGGCTTCAATTGTGAGATTTGTGGGGATGCTAGTGTTTTGGGGAGCGGTGGTGACGTTGCTGCTAATGGTCACGTTAGGGGTGGCAGCAAAGACTGGGAGGGTCTGGGAAATGAAGGGACCGCTAGGAGCGGGGGTCATGCTGGCAAGGGCGACAACCCAGGTGCCGTTGGGAGAGGTGGTGCTATTGAGCAATTGCCAAAAACCCGTGATGTACACATTGCCAAGCTGCAGAAAACAAAGGGCACCAGTGAGTTCTTCAAAGGGAGCTGCTATGATATCATTCTTTGGAATTTCATCAATTGTGATGTCAACAAATGCTGGCCAAAGGATCAATGCAGTATTGTGCGCTCCCCACAACAAGTCTTGGCTCTCCAGCCCCTCTTTTCCCTGTGAGAATTCTAGAAACCTTGGACTCGTTGTAGTCAAGAGACGATGCTGATCAGGCATATTTACATACAGATCTGAAAGGCAATCGAGCTTTCAGCAGAATTGATTATCATGTAGCAGCATCTGCAAAAATCTTAGAGCAACAAGCTCAAAAAGATTGCCATTCAAGAAAGCAGAACCCTCGTATGCTAAAAGTACTGCTGGCCAGCTTTATACAACAATACACTTGTTCACCAGCTGAAATTGACATAATCATTGTCTATACATCACTAATCCATCATTGTATCATGATGGATCTAAAACAAGATTGAACCTTGCATGCAAATCCCCTCTCCATCTTTCCAGAACAAACACTATATACTACACAGAACTGCACTTCTGACCTTCTTCCTTCCCGCAAAAGTGACCACCTGTCCTTCTAAGATCCTCGAAAAAACTGCAAAACGTCTTCAAGTAATGTTTCACATTGATGACTTGCTCTTCCAAAGCTTTCGAAGGGTTGAGAAGAGATGGACTTATGTCGGCCAAGGTCAAGTTACTCAAGTTCAGGAGTTCTCAATTTCTTACACAAGGCATTACCAGAAGCTTCATCAGGTGCGGTAACACTCACCTGTCCAAGAGTCGCTTCAAAAACAGTCAGCACATTTGTACTGTCAACTGTGTAGAAGTAGAGGTCCGACACATTGTTCACAGTCACGTTGGAGCCTGCTGGCGGTGTCAGAAGGGAAATGAAAGGAAGAAGAGCAGTGACATTGTTCAACCTGCAACCCAAAAAGCACTAACTGAATCTTGGTAGTACTGTCGTAGTACTGTGGCAAGAAAGCAGTTCATAGGGTCACATGCAAGCAAACAAAATAGAGAGGAAGCTGCTTGTCTGTTCTGCAGTGGACCCTGATGACCAAACCAAGTTATAATCTCCTCTTCAGCTGAGAAGAGACGGCCTTCTCCACTTCTCACCTATGATCTAGAAAGCTGACTCTGAACAAAAGCATGTTGAACACTAGTCTGAAAGACTTACGTGACTGGGGCTGTTGTGTTGGGAAGCACCAGCTGAACATCAGGGGACAAATAACTTGCTACCCCACTGAAATTGCCAGCGGAAAAGGCACCAATAAGCGCAAGGGCCTGAGACCGCACTGCTCTGTAAACGGCCAGCGTAGCATTTGATGGAAGAGAGGCGTTCGTACTGTTTGCAGCAGGGGGGACTGTGGCATTCACTGGAACAGGGGTAATTACAGGGGCCGTGGTGTTTACAGGCGTGGTGGCATTCAGTGGAGCTGTCCCGTTAAGCAGAGTGGAATTCGCAGTTGTGTTCAACTGCGCGCATGCTGAGGAAAGAAGCAGAGCGGCGGACAGCACAAACAGCAACTTTGCGGAAGCCATTGTCTTTGCTGGCGGCGGCGGCTGGAAGCACTCCTGAGAATTCTGCGAGCCACAAAACAAGCGCTTTTCGCTAAACGGTTGCCGAAAAAGGAACGAACTTTATCGCTAGCCCCTGCTGGGATTTGACCAAAGCCTTGACATCAGAAAGGGGGAAGGAACCAGCGGGTATCATTCTCTCACTGGGAAATTCCCATGTGCTGCAGAGTGGCGCTATTAACTAACTACACTGTAGTATACAGCTACTACTAGGTAGCTTCCTTCTGGGCACCGGAGGACAGCCCGAGCAGGTTCCAACTGTCTTTGCATGCGCGTTCCCCATGCAGTTGAGCGGTCGAAGTGTCACGACTCAGAACTCAGAGTCAAGCTTTCGAAGGGCGACCGGGGACTAGTACTCGCTGGGTGGTATCTGACTGAATGATTGTTGGACCTTTTAGCAGGTTTTGGAGTGCTCTGATTGGTCGCCGGAGGCTTTGGAAACTTCCAGATGTCGCTAAAAGGAAAAGTGGACAGCAAAGCCAATCAAAACTCGGCACTTGTGGTGCGGATGGAGCAGTACCTGACAAGTGGAGTAAGTATCGACCGTCCGAGCAATCGGCGGCGCCAAGCAGGTGTCAGATACAAGAGATCTCCAGATCTGACGGTACTACACCTATGTCTTTGGGCAGCCGCCCGATCCTTGACTTCGAGAATGAACGTCCCAGATGACGACAAACTTATTTTGGTTTGCTAATTGAGACGGTCTATCTCTGATCTCTGCGTTACTTTCTGAACCGTCGGATTCGTAAAGCAGCTCGCGCGCGGCGCCACCAAGAAGCCGGGAGTATTGAAATGCACAATGGGGGAGTTCTACGCGGTCCATGGGCCACGTGGAAGGTCAAGTGACCCTCACCTTCCATCAAAAGCGCGTTCCTCCGGTTTGAATTTGCCGAGCTGGCATGGCGTGGAACGTGGCCCGTTCATTGCAGGACTGGGCGCCATGGCTGAAAAGGAAAGCATGATGCTGAGCTGTGTTTGCGGCAGAGTCTGAAAGCAGAGGTGAAAGCACATTGAGAGCTCCTGACTTGGTGACAGTTGGTAAAGTTCTTATGCTAATGCAGGGTGCACGAGCCTGCTTCTTATGTTCTCAGCTGGTGTAAGCAAAACGCTCGCGAGCTCTGCGGTTGGACTACGCTCAGCTGTGAAAATGGCTCTCCTCCGCGTACTGTCACAAAGTCGACAAGGTAGCAGCTCGCTACTGGGGTCCATGGGGTTGAGGATGTTCTCGGGGCGTGCCTCAGCCAGAGTAGAACCTGGCCCTGCTGGGTGGTATGAACACAAGCGGATATCAAACCTTGGCAAGTTGGAAGATCTGATGTATGACGGGCGTGTGCAGTGGGTTTTCCTGGGGATGCCTGGGGTCGGGAAGGGCACGTACGCAAGCAGAGTTGCAGATCTGATGCAGGTGCCTCATATATCGGCGGGAGACTTGGTCAGGGAAGAGCTGAGGAAAGGGTCAGCATATGCTCAGGAGATGCAGGAGGTGATACAGGCGGGTCAGCTGTTGCCAGACAGCATGATCCTAGATCTGATAAAGGCGAGGTTGCACCAGGGACAGCAGATGGGGGAGCGGGGTTTCATTCTGGATGGGTTTCCGAGGACTGCTCTCCAGGCGGCAGCTCTGGAAGACATAGCGGAGATTACGCTGGCGCTCAATCTGCGTCTAAGGGAGGACGTTTTGGTGCAGAAGTGCCTCGGCAGGCGGACGTGCGGTCAGTGCGGAAAAGGTTTCAATCTCGCGGATATCAACGTTGCAGGGGTCAATGGAGCCCCCCGGATAGTGATGCCTCCCATGAGTCCTCCCTCCGCCTGTATAGGCAAGATGGTAATGAGATCAGATGACACAGAGGAGATCGTAAGGAAGCGGCTGGCGGTGTACAAGGAGCAGGTAAGACGGCAAGACGGCCTGTCACATTATTATCATGCCCTTTACTCTGCATGTTTTGTGTTCAACATGGTAATGCTTGAAAGTATGCTGACATCTGCTTGGGTGTAGCCAGGGTGGGGGTAGTTACGCAAAGGCAGCAATTGCATCTCATTTTGAGTTGCTGGCAACTTTGTGATGTGCTTTGTTTATCATCATTAATGGTGTGGTTTCCCTGTCTTTGGGGCAGGCTTGAAATGGATTTGTCTTTGCTCAGTTACTCGTATTTTGCTCATTCGATTCAAAACGATGTCGCAAGTCAAAACGTGATCTCGTTCATAAATGACTGAGGGTCAGGAGCTAGTCACGGTGCATTTAAAGGATCTTGGTATCTGCATCTTCAGCTTTTACTGCTCCTGAAGCCAGAACCTGCGCATGACATGGTTCGGAAGCAGCGATTGTGCTTGCTACTTCTCTGTTAAGTTTTTTGGACTCCTGTCCTGAGTGCCCTCTAGAGTCGTCCGTAGATAGCGTATGGGTCTAGGCCGCAGCCGCATCCTACTTTGCTCCGGTGCTTGATTCCTGTTGTCATTGTAATCAGATGGTCCGGTTCTATGCTTTACAGAGCCAACCAGTGGAGGACTTCTACCGGCGAAGAGACGTTCTTTTAGATTTTGACGTTGGTGGTGGTATACCGGAGACATGGCCCCGGTTGTTGAAGGCTTTGTACGATGAGAACCGGGAAAGGGAGTTACTAGAACCTGAGCCAAGAGCTGCCTGAATGTCTTGAATTCCGTACTTGCTGCTGCTCGCAAACAGAATGGAATATCATCTGAGTAGTCAATGTCTAGCTGCCCACTGATATGACAGGTAAAAGGTATACATACAAGTTTACGAGGTTATAGAGCGACTCATGGATCATCATTCTTTGCTCGGGCCATTGCCTAGAGCCAAATATAGAAGAACCAAAGAGCACTTGATAAACAGTTTACGCGTCCATGTCGGTTGAGTCTTCATTTGCTGCAAATCGCAGTCAAATCCAGAGTGTTTTGCGGTGCATATTGACCTAAGTAACATGCTTGAAGGAGGGCTCAATTCAGAGGGGGGGGGCGGTTCGTCTGTTTTGGAAGAGCCACTCATTTCAGAAGGAGAACTGTTTGCCTTTTCAATCCATGCAAAGGCAAGGGGTCCTGCCAACCAAGATAGTTCCCGGGGTTTGCTCAAGTTGACAAACAACAACATTTCTTTGAAGCTGCACATAGATGAACCGCATGCATGCTCACTCACAGGGTGCTATTGACATCATGTTATATTAAGCCTGCAAGTGACCTAGTAGTGGCACAATCGCTACTGAGCCTAGTGCTCCTGCCACTTGTTAATTGCACTAAAATCTACAGCGAATTGCAGACATGACGCGGAAATGCATGCATTCCGATTAGATATACGTTATGCAGTGGTAGTGTTGTGGCATGGCCAATTGAACTTGCAGATGTAGACGATATTTGACATACATATTTGCTAGGTCCGCGCAAGCTCAGGCTACTGAATATGTGCACACAATGCAAGTCAAGCTGCCAACCCGCAGCCTGCAGCCAATAGGAACCCACAACAATTCAACATTTGACAGTTGCGTGGCGATGATGGGCGGGGTATGACGAGGTGAAAGCCACGATGCCAACTGCAAAGCGAAAAAGCATATCCAAGCGACAAGAGTAATCATGCTTTTGAGAGACACCAAAGTAAAGTACGACCACATTGTAGACCAGGCCTTCCAGCCTGCTTCTCACTCTGGCACATGGCCCTTATTGTGGAACTAGCAAAAAACATTCCCTCTAGTCCTCGAGCATCTCCTCGAAGGCGG
>DF237268.1:0-103196 GCA_000708835.1 Klebsormidium nitens
CTTCTCTTTTTCACCTAAAAACGCAACGGATCCGGAAATTGCGGAAATGTTGAAATGTTGAAATCAGTATCTCGCGATTTTTGTTTTGTTTATATATGATTTCAAAACGAGTACGAAAAGAATCCGCTTGACGGATTCTGAAGCTCGCCTCATTGTAGAGCGCAATATATAAGAAATATATTGCATCGATGTGTGTGGGTGGGAGGGCGGCCCTGACTCTGACAGTGACGAGAGTGACTCCCATGGGCGCTGGGGAGGGCAAAAAGGGACCCCGTGCTGGTCACTTCCGGTACAATGCTTCGCACAACCAACTTACAGCCTTTGGGGTCCGACCGATCTGCGCCCTCAGATTGACGAACTCAGCCGAGGGATGCATTCTAGACCGTCCAACCGACTAGAATTTTATTTATCGATTTACACGGCCGAAAAACGAAAGATTGAACTTCGGACACCCTCCGGCCCGGACAGGAAGAAGATGACCAAGAAGACCTGCTTCAGAGAGCAACATTCAGGAGCTATTTGTCTTGACAAGGCGCCGGTAGCGACGTGATTTCGGCCATCAAAGCAGGGAAGCTTAGAAGGGAAGCGCCATATCAGCTTGACACTGCAGTGGGCTTGAGTGGAGAAGATTTCCTGGCCAACGCAGCATGTGGAAGTGGTGCATGGCCTGCCTGCTCCCATGGTGTCAAATCTGACCCCCAGACAATCTCTGCGGTGGCAAAGAGTCCTAACATTTTTCTTTTGCCTCCAAACTTTGGCCAGGACGGCAGGAGGGTACTCTGAACACTTTCACCGCAGAGCTTTGCAAGATTCAAACCACAGCTCCTGCAGATAGGTCACCAATAGCAGCCATTGCCTCTGTTTTGCCCATCTGAGGATGTTAGCTTCTGCCCTTGTCTTTAGCATGGTCAACAGCAGTAGTAAATAGGATGTGGAGGCTCAGGAAGCCTGGGGTGTTCTTCGCAAGTCAGCTGGACCTAAGTTTCTTGAAAGAGTGCATTCCACAAACCAAGGATGTAAGTTCAAGGTTTTCTTATTGAAGGCCTTTGTTGTTTTCCATTGTTTTTGGTCAGGAAAATGCTTCATGGGCTGTGAGCATGGGCTATGACCCTTTCCTGTATGCAAAGCATGTAGGGTTTGATGTTCTGGAGAACGCTGCTGTTGCAGGAAGTTCACAGAGGTCTGAGTGCTGCATTTTGCAGATCTGTCAGGGATCGCAAGCATGTCCTTTGATTGAAATACGGAGGACCAGCACATACGTTGTCTGGGGACTTTGAATGTGGTTCTTTGTAGCATACTGCCTGGATGTGCTGACTGCGGGATAGCATCGATCCTAAGTCAAGGCTGTCCAGACGTCTAGGTTTTAAAAGAGTTTGTTCTCTGCAGCTTTGTCAGGTAGTGTCACTTCCGGCATCGCCTCTTCGTAGTGGATCAGAGGGTTGTCAGGATGATAGCGTACGATCACACTTGGATGTTTCGCGGGGTTTGCACTTTGCAAAGAGCACCGCTCAGCATTCTTTGATTGACCTAGGAGTCATGAAGGTACTTTACAAGTTGTTCGACAAGACAGCATAAGTTACTTCTGTCTTTTATTTGCCCCGGCGACTGTGCGTCTGAAAGAGTTCTGCTTCTTGGTTCAGGCTCGGTTGGGCCTGGCACGATAGCTGCAATTGTGCACCTGTTTGAAGCCTCTTGCATAAAGAGCCAGAACTCTGTCCATCTCATCCATGTTGAGATGAGGTTTTTGGCAGCCTACCGTGAGCTTGTCAGATGGTTCAGTAAGGTGACAACTATTGTGTAAAGGCTTTGTGAGGAAGAAATGTTTTCCATGATGATCACTTCACCGGTGGATGGTACCAATGGCTTCGGCCAACCCAGTTCGATCCTGGGGGTGAATCAAATTGTCAACCTGCTGAAGCTTGTGACTCTTGATAGTGACACTGACAAAGCAATTCGAATGTGGTCAGAAGCAGTACTTTAAATGCACTGAATTAGTTTTCTGCAAAGACTGACAATCGAAACGATGACGAACAATTGCTATGCATATCTTCAGATCTATCATGGAGATACATTGAATGCACGCCTGCACAAATGGCTCAGTGATGCTGGCAGACATCATGACTCATGCCATGTCCAACCCGATGCTCTACCAGACTCATACGGATAGGTAGATCGGCACCAGGCAGTTCAGGCAAACAAATCCTGGAAGGAAGCCATGATCTTCCTGATTCCTGGTCCCATGCCATGATCAAGCATTGCCAATGCTAGACAACACCAGTCTGTGGAGGCCCGAACGCACTCAAATCACGAAGGGGCGAATCGTCGAACTGAAAGCCCCGAGAATTGGCACATGTAAGTCGATGTCGATAGTACGATACCGTTTTGCCCGTGTCGGACCAAATTTCAGCCGTGTCCGTCGGAATCCAGGAATATTTGTTCGGACGACCGTCCGAAGTTGGTTGTGCGAAGAGTAACGTTCCACAGTGCAATTCAACAGGTGTATAGAGCCCTACGGTAGGCCCCGGGTCACATCAAAGAAAAGAACGCAATGTATGACGCGTAATACCCAAAAAAACTGGGTACGTTAAACCGCTAGGTTAAGTTACACATCGTTGGCCGACGGGTTAGGCTAAAGGAAAGTCCGGTGTTGTTATAAGTTTCCCCTTAAGTTTTGGTTTCAGTAGAGCTTGATCGACCTGGCAAATCTGCAGCACGGCTTTAAAGTTTGCGGGAAAATTGGAATTGTGCATGCAGGCGATTTATAATGAATTTGGACATTCAAGTTTCTAGTTCAGGCATGCAAATGTACATTGAATTATTCTACAATTCAACAGAATTGGATAAGTTCACCCTAGATTTGATATGGGGATTTCACGGTTGTAAGACCTCTTATATGTCCCACGTTATTGGCCCGTCCAATAGCGGCGGCGTCGTACACTGAGCTATATAGCAAACTTTTCTGCCGGGAGGACCCCACATGCCGGACATGTGGCCCTAGTGGACCATACCCTCAGCTAAAGCTCGCCCAGCTATCGATAAATCTATAGGCTCGAGCTATAAAAACGCATGCATGCGTAAGAAATCAAGAAATCATGCATTGGGCGTGACCCTGGTGATGAGTTTGAAGGTCAGTGTCGATCGAGAACAGGTTTATTCGAAGTATCAAACTTGATCAAACTTGCATGACAGAATGACATAGTTAAGCCATGCCAGGTTGCATGAAATTAAAGATAGCTGCGCCGGCCTATAGCTCATTAGCCCACCGGTACGTCATTAATTAATTGAGTATGTGCACGCACACAACCTAGTGAAATTCAGTCATGGATTTCCGAAATATGTATATAGCTCATGCATGTATTATCACGCAAAATTAGCTTGGTTTTTTGATATGTACAGATGATTGATGGTAATTGAATACGTAATAGATCAGTAAGGTCAGTAATTGGATGTGTGAGTCAAATGGCCCTAGTCGGCCAGCACTGCACGCTCGCTTTCAAGTTTGTGCTAGAGTATATGTATAAGCCAGGTTTCAAATCTTAAAACTGTTGTCAGAAAATTTCTTGATCACATTGATTCAACTAGCACTTTTCCAATCATAGCATCAAATGCAACGCTAAGGTCAATTAATCGGTTTTTTGCCAAGATCATGGGAGACTCTCAGTCTCATGGGAAGCACTTCGCGAAAACTTTTTCTGCCATGCCCGGCCTTGGAGGCTTCGAGTTTGACAGTGGTGTAGCTCCAAATGCGCAATTGCAGCGCCATCTAAAGTGGTGCGTATAATCAAAGGATACATGCATGCTTGAAACGAGTTTGGTGTTGTTGCTTATGCACCCAGCTTGAATTGCCTTACGTCGTGTCGTGTTCAGCAATGCGAACCTGTATACTCTATGCAACGGTGGTCGCTTGTCCAGCAGCCTGTCGGGGAAACGATGTACCTTTGAACACCTTGACTTAGAGCTCTACAAACATCAGCTTTTTCGGGGAGAGTACATACTCCAAAAAACGTGACAGAAAGAAGCTTCGATGCATAAATATGGCACATCCGCGTCTGACTCGGTGACCATCTGCCTCAAAGAGCCCTGCTTGGTAAAATAGAACAACTATCATGCCAGTAGCAGTGGATGCAGCAAAAGAGCAAAGGCGAATTGAGAGAAGCCACTTACCAGATGCTTCAACTCCTCGTAGGCAGCATCGTCTATTCCCAGGGTTTTCAAGACTTGCGCAGCCGTAGCAGCCGTCTGATCAAGCAATCCAAGCAGCAAGTGTTCCGTCGTCACCTCCCCTTCTCCACCTGCTCTCAAAAGCAACCGGCCTAAATACTTTGAGCAAGTAATGGCCACAGGCAGAAGGGCTAGGCAACTGAAACAAGTTCCTGTATACATGATGTAGCACCCGTTTTTCGAGCAGGTGACATCACATCCTTCGAGCTTCTGAAACCTTAATTGCTCGAACTCAATGAATTGCGAGGGTAGCTGCTCTCAGTTACCTCTAGCCTGGAACTCCCTAAAGCCAGCTATTACAATCGAGTGCACAAAACACCGTTGGCAAGGGGTCTCAAGTGGACAATGAAGTGCCGCCTTCGGTAACCACTTCAAGAAGAGAGAGGTTGACACGAGATTGCAATCCTTGCAAGTCTGCTTTGCTTCACCCTTCCAGCTGTTGTCCCTGACTCTTTGCGGCCAGAACTCTCTGGGCGAGCTTACTGTAGAGCTGAACATGCGCGCCACCCTGCTGCATGCTCTTGTTGCAAACGCAGGACTGGTCTAGCATAGCAACCCACCTGACAGAGTCTTCCGATACGAGTGCGCGGCTTCTAGCGCCTTTTTCCCGGGCTCCGTGACAGGCGGGTGCTCGGGCGGGTTGTAGTACATGTCCCCCTTCCCCAGCAGCTTCACCGTCTCCTGCTTCACCTGCACCACGCACACGCCCAGCTTATGCTCGGCAGGCACCCTAGAAACAGCCTCGAGGGCCCTATATATACGCCTGTGATAGACCGAAGTCGTAGGAAAGCCTTGGCGGAAGTATGCTTAAACTCGATCAATCTCCAGCACATCCAGAAGCTGCCCTCTTTGCCGTCTTCAACTGTCCCAGATGCAGTCCGTTACTTACGGCGTACAGCGTGACGCCCTTGGTGCGCAGAAACCTGGCGGCTTTGCTGGTCCCCTCTGTGAGCATGCCCATGAGGAGCGCCTCCGTCCCGGTGGTGGCGTACTTGAGCTTGCGCGCCTCCAGCTCCGCCATGCCAAACGTCTTGATCAGCCGCGCGCTAAGCCTGGGGAGGACGCCACAAGCAAGGGGATCTCACGGTGGCGCACTGGTGGATGCAGCAATCCAACAAGTCATGGGTTTCGATCATGCACTATACTTCCTGCCTAAGTGGGACTCGTCAAACATCCCGTCAAAAAGAACTCGTTGTCCCTGCGTTTAAGGGCCCCAGAATGCAGATTAGCTAGCTAGAAACAAGTGCTTTAAGTAAAAAAAAAGCAAGTTCTTTTCAAAAAGAACCTTCGCAGACTACATCTGCTCCAAATATTAGCAGCTCAATTGCGGTTCAGCAATCTGAGACACCTGACTGTAATGCCTGCGGCCAGTTAATATACAGGGGCTGAATCCGACGCACCAGGTCCAAGTTACCCCGCTGGTTAGACGCAAGCCAGGCGTGCACAATAGATGAGTCACCAATCTGGCAAGTCTCTACTCACAGCGCCACTTGCTTCAGACTTTGATCAAGCCAAAATGATGGTATGGTGGTAAAGAAAATTTGCATTAAAATGATCCAGTTCAAACTAGATCGTGAAGGTATCCAAAAGGCAACAACAGCTTTGAAGTTCCGAAGAAAAGCATTCCTCCTGGATAAATTTAAAATCCTTCAAGGTGCAGGTTGCTATGTTTACCCGCTGAAGTTGAAGGTGACATCCGATGAGTACAGGTACAAACTTGAAGGTGATACCTGATGATTACAGGTACCATTCCACTATGGCGCTTCATCAAACACCACACGACTTACCCTTTATACAAGCTGGGTTCACTCATTTGCACTCTCGCAGAACCGCATCTGCAGTCTGCTGTCGAACGCTGCCACTGACCACCACTCCCAAGGAAGGCCGTGTGCCGCTCGCTGACAATTCCAGCCCCTTGCAGACCTGAAAGAGGCTTACTCGATCGGGCTCGGGGCCGTTGCAGATATCCCTCACGGCACACAATCGGACTCACTGCTGGACAAGAGGACGACCCACGCCCGACATCGATGGCACCTGGGGCAATGGTGTACGGCCCCTGAGCAACCATCCGCGCTACAGACGTCATCTTCACTGCTGCTACAACCTAAGTTGCCTTACAAAAGGCTGGAGACTCCGCCAGTGAGCGGAAGGAGGCGGCTAGAGCGCGCTACAATATGCAGACATGCAAGCGGAGTCCGACTACCGTGTGCAACAGTACAGTACCGTACTCCCAGAAGTCCCAAGCAGACGAGTCCACTTTGAAAAGTTGAGGACACTGGCACCAGGTGACTGCCCGTTCAGGACTTCGTCACTGCTCAAACTTCAAAGGCTGCGGTACAGGCCGGAACCCTACCGGCTTGGATGCTACGTGCCGGAGACTGAGCTGAGTCAACACCGCTCGGGTTTAGACAGAGCCTAGAGGCCTGAGGTGTTCTCGAAAAATAAATACCCGTTCTCCCCGGTGATGATTCCGAATAAATGAATTAAATTATCTGCATTCGGAGAGTCAGAAATTCGGGTTTTGCATTTGGAAAGTGCAAATTCGGAAAAAGGTTAAACTTATCTAAAACGGGAGTTGAAAGCCAATTAAACCGCTAAAATCAGCCTTATTAAAACGTTAAAACCCTTCTCCTAGTGTAAATATAAGGCGTTCCAACTTCGGATTCTGTTCGGAATCACCATAAATAACTCACCAGCTGTGGTCGGATTGTTGGAAAATATTTCCAGGAAATCCATTCGGAATTATCACCGGGGAGTAGGGGTATGATTATCAGGCAGTGCTGCCGTTACCGAAGTAGACCGTACTCTGGCTGCCTGGATGCACAACTTCAAACTGATCATGTTCACAGTTCATTGACCTGAGGCTGGAGCCTGGGAGGGAGGGGTGGGGAGAATTGGAATACCTAATCTGAAACGAGCTTGCAAGCCAGTCAAGGCAGTCATTAACACGAGTTCGGAGCTCAACAACAGGTGCATGTCGGCAAAACGAGCTCGATTGGAAACATCTTGTCCGTCCGATGAAGTATGGGCAGTATTTCGAATTAAACCTACCGGTCTCGGCCGCCGTCACTCACTCGGAACCCAAGTGGTCGGTACCGGCCGTAACCCAACGATGTGAACCGCGGTCTGTTTCAGCGCATGGTTTCAGGGGGTTTAGAGTACCTGCCTATATTGCCCCTTCCGAGTATGGAATCGAGCAATTTCCCCATGGCAGGCGGAACAGAGATACGAGATCCAATTCTCCCCACCCCCCTTCCCTGGAGGTCACTTGGGTGAAATTGCCTTTGAACAGCACGTGTCACTCTCCACTGCACTGGTCAAGACTCATGAGAACTTTGTACAGTGAAACCAGTGCTCAGCTAACTTCGGAAAGGGTCAGCGAAAGCATGCCCATGATGCCCCGTGTTCAAAGTACTGAAGAACAACGCATAATTTGACATCAGCTTTGACAAGGCAAGGTGGTTCATCTGCCCGCGAACTGACTCGCTTGTTTCTCGCGACAGTCGCGAGACTGCAATGCCAATCGGTATGCTGCAGTGTTGCAGTCGATGTAGGTGACGGCCCTAGGAGTGTAAAGAAATGGCTACTTCTATGTGCTCTAGTCAGCATGCTGGGTGGAGCGCCATGCTTTGCCCCTCGCAAAGCAGCCCCTGGGCCAGCAGGCACGGTGAGCCTTTGTCAAGGAAGGCAACGCAGGTCCTGCTGGGTTTCACTAGGTGGCATTGTGTACCTTACCTGTACAACATCAGCTCCTGGCAGGAGCAAGGCTTGGATCTTGGTATGCTCAATCTTTAATACTTGCCTTGCCTGTTTGTGGTCCAGGTGTCGCGCTCATAAACCATTCACATGGAAGTCTTCACAAGAGCGCCGTGTTTTGCCATAGAATGCTGGTAAGTTAGCAATTGCCCTCCTACTGTGTCAACATATATCTGAATTTATAGGACCTATAACAGCAAGTGAGTTGTCCTTTTCAGGATGATTTTTTCCCCAACACTGCTTCGACATTGCTGATTTGGGGCTGTGGGGTGGTCTCCGGCATGGTGATACCGCCTATGCTCCAGGGGCTGCTTGCGCTTGTTCCTGCTGCTGTGTCTGTTTCTGGACAGCTATGCACCACCGCAGATTTGCACCACCCTGCCATCAGAGGCACTTGGGCACTCTGCCTCACACCAAGGCTCCAGAATTGGCTAGGGAGACAACCTGGCCTTATATGACAAGAGCATGTGCATCAGCAAAGTGCATATGTCCCGGCACAAGGCAGCCTATGTAACACGTTGCTCCTTCTAAGATCATGATCAGGGCCGTTTGTGTTGTTGACAGTGTAAGGCGCCCTACGCTGGGCAAGGAGCACGAGAAGCTGGAGACTGGTGGGGACTTGGTGTGGCAAGGTGCACGGCTACATTGCTGGCCGCTGTGCCTGTGCACACTTGTATCGGTGCCTGTTCACCCAGTCGGCCTGCAGGTGGGGCAAGGCAAATTGGCCGCCGGAGGAGCGTGCTTGGTGGAGCAGTGGGAATGGGGGCCGGAGAAGCGGGGCTCGAAGGAGATGGCAACGAGGACGGATGGGATGACGATGACGGCTGGGATGACGAGGATGGTGAATGGGAGGAGTACGGGGAGCTAGAGGAGGATGGGGGGGAATGGGGGGACGCAGAGTGGGAGGAGGAGGAGGACGATGACCAGGGGGAGGCGGAGCAGGGGCAGGCTGCAGAGGCTGCCAGGCAAGAAGAAGGTGGGGAGGAGCAGCCGCCGGTTGAAGAAGGTGAGGATAGGGTGCGGTGTCCCCAGATTTTCTCAGTCCAACACAATGGAGCAAGATTAAGGTAATTGGTCATTTCATTCATTCTTGACCTTGATTATTGGTGATGTACATGGGTTTTTAGTGATATCGTACACGCTTGCGAAAGTCCTCGAGTGGAGAAAGCGCACAAAGTTGAAGAAAAGTTGCTCATGGCACTGTATGGTGATTCCTGTCGCTTCTGCTCCAGACCCGCTGGCCTCTCTCGCCATTGACTACTCCGTTCCCTTGGAAGAGGAGGCGTGGCCCGCTGTGGCCGCGCGCGTGGGCCAGCTGGACGCGCCCGCGCTGGTGCAGTGGCTGGAGGGGCAGCCGGACTGGGAGGCCGTACTGTGGCGCCTTGTGAACGTGCCCCCGGCAGATGGGCAGTGGACGCGCCAGGAGGCGGTGCGCCAGCGTCGGCGGTGGGTGAGCCAAGCGGAGGAGGGTGCCCTGGCCGCGGCTGCAGGCATCGAGCTGGAGCGCGACTTGGCGGAGGAGGGTGCGCAGGAACTGAGTACGGGTGCGCAGCAGGCGGGGAGCACTGCGGCAGAGGGACTGGCGGCAGCCTATCGGCATGTGGCGGACCGGCGTGCGCAGAGCAGCATGGGGCGGCTGATTGCGGGCACGCAGGCCGTGCTGGCGGTGGAGAGCAACAAGACGGTGGCCCAGCAGCTGTCGTACTACTACCGCGGCCTGCCGCAGTGGGTGGAGGACGAGGTGGCCCCGCAAGCCCTGGGGCCCGTGGCGCGCCAGGTGGCAGCTGTGGCGCAAAACGTGCAGCAGCAGATGGACGGCCTGTGCGGGGCCATGGAAGAGGAGCTGCGCACTGCGGTAAGGGGAGATTTACGGAGAGGCTGTGGAGAACGACAGAGATTGTTGCTCTTTCCATGAGCGCTTCCTTGTGATCCACAAGTGCATTGATCAGATGTCAGCCGCTTGGCTGCTTGAAGTGCCCGTCACGTATCCGCTTTGCCCGTGCTCTCAGGGCTGAGCTTCTTGAACGTCCTGTTTGGCATGAACTTTATGTCCCCTGAAGTGGTCAAGTAATCGCACTCACTGGGTGGCTCATACCGTGCTTGAAGCCTCGTCTTTCCATTGGGCGGCTCTAAAATGCCAACTACCTGGAGCGCCCCCATCGCATTTCAAGCAGGAATGAAGCCAGTAAACAAGTGTGTCCGAGAAAGCCGACTGTATTAGTGGCTGGCTTGCCACGGAGGGAGGAGAAGGAAGAAGGACAACAAGCCTCCATATTTTACCCAGCTCAAGCATGGACATGGCTGTTGGGGAGACCTTTTGCGTTGTTTCCAACCAGGCATATACCAGTTTATCTTTATCACAGCAACAGTGGGCTTCTGTTTCTTTTTAATGATGACCTGAACGGTGGCTGCTTAGCTCAGCCGAATCCGCCATGGCTGCTGTTGACGTCTGACCCAATTTGGAGAGTGCCGGAAGCAGAAAGTCTGCTGGGGGGGCAAAAGATGGTGTATTTTTGCTCAACAAAAGCACACAGCAAAACGTGGAGCCTGTGGGATGCCCTTTGCCGTTACTTTGACAGATTTGCTTCACTCTTTGTGTCCCAGCTGCAGAAGGGCTCGTGCTGGTAGCCACTGCGCTAGCACAGAGCTCCTTTGCAAAGACTCATCAGAGCAGGATTTGGGGTTCAAAGCGGTCGGATCCGTGTCCCTCGGTTTAGGCTGGGAATTCCGTGCATTTCTCCAGGTGCTTCAACCAGTTTTGACCGTCCAATCTGCATATGGACGAAGAGAAGTCCCTGTGCTGTCGATTTCTGATTCAACAGGTTTACTCCCATGTTTACTTGAACCCTTCGCCTGACGGACCTTAATGCCAGACAGGAACGTGTGACTCTCGGTGCAGGCTCAAGAGGTGTACAGCGAGCTGCGGCTGGCGGGCGCAGAGGGCCTAGCGGATCGCGTGGGGTTCCACCTGCTGGGGGGCGTGGAGGAGGCGAAGCAGCAGTATGCAGCGCACAAGGCGGAGCGACGTCGGCAAGTGACGGTGGCGGTGCGGGCGGAAGAGTTGGGGGCGCTGGAGACGGGGAAAGGGCTGGCGCGTGCGTACCAGGAGGACGCGCGCGATGTGAGCCACGGCATCCTCAGCCGGCGCGACCTGGAGGTGCGCAAGGCGTTCATGACGCTCGAGGAGGACGAGGTGGCGCCCAAGCTGAAGAAGCCGCCCACCCACGACGAGGAGGACGCGGCCGCTGCGCAGCTGGCCCTCACGGCGTCACCGCCCCCCGCGCCCCCGGCCCCGGCCGTCAGCCAGTTCGACCCGTACGCTCTGTTCGCCGTGCGAGCCGCCCAGGCGGGGCTGCTGCCGCCGTTGAAGCATGACGACGGGACGGTGCTGGTGTCGGAAGCGGCGCGCGCCAGGGCGTTCCAACCGTCCCTGAAGCAGCTGCGGCTGCAGCGCGAGGAGGAGAAGAAGAAAGCGATGGGCATCGAGTGAGTGCACCAGGCCCTGCACTGCGTGCGCAAGAAGGTGGCGCAGGTCTGCCTCTTGCTGGCATGCTGACAGTGCATGACAACGACTGTGCTCGATTCGGCACCCATGCGAAGATCTGCCCGTGGCAGGTACTTCACGTCAGGCGCTGCTTCGGGCCACCACGTGGGCCCTCAGGGCGGGCGCGTGTTCCCGCCCGACGACGAGTGGCGGCCCACGCTGGGCCCGATGAGCGTCGACGAGGAGGTGGACGCGCTGGCGGCGTACCTGCGCACGCAAAGCGAGAGCGACTACCTGCACATGAAGGCAGCCGACATCCAGTTTAACCGCGACCCCGTCACATGGGACATGACCTGGGACGACATCAACGTCTGTGAGCCGCCCCACCATGAGACGCTTTTCGTCGCAGAGAAAATTGTGATATTGAGAGCAGTCTCTGCGAATGCGGGGCAGAATGGGAGGCGTCGGGTTGACATTGTCAGGACCGTCAAACGCCTTGCCTTGCGTGGTCTCATGTTTCAAACGGACGCAGGAGGTGGAGTCATGACTTCCTCCGGGTCTCTGGCTGCGGCTCCTCGGGCGGCCCGCCACACTGCGCGCAAAGCTGCCCCCATAACCTCGCGCTGCCTTGTTGCATGTGCAGACTTTGATGGCGACTCCCGCATCGAGATCGACAATCTCATCAACGCCCCAGACGAGAAGCTGAGCTTTGCTGGGCCCGAGTGGGAGCGACCGCAGAGCGCCTGGGAGTTCATCCACACGGTCAGTTCCGCCCGTAGGCCTTGGGTAGCCGAATGCGGCAAAGGCCAGCTTGCGCAGGCTCCAGAAACCAACTTGTTTGCTGTTTGGAAGCAAGCGAGAGCCCGAGCGGCAAGAAGATGCCTTGTTGCAAGCATGGTCTATTGTTGCATCCCTTGAGAGCACGTGGTCTTGCTGTGAATGGCTGGCCTCACCTGCTCTGAGCGTATTGGTCGCCCCTTGCAGATTGGTCGCCTCTTGCCCCCTCAGCCCGACATCCCCGAGACTGTGGAGTACCGCAGTGTGCCCAAGGTAGGCCGCCCACACCCAGCGGGTCTCCTCAGAAGCCGTCCGAAGCATGTCATGCTTGGGCGCCTAAACGTTTACACACCAGTGTCGGCAGAGGCAGCTGGGTTGTGGGCGAACTTGGATCACGCTCCCGCAGCTTTGGTTCGAAGTAGGAACGAGCGGGGAGAGAAGCGCCTGGCCGGGCAAATCTTCAATCAAGGCGTACAATCAAGGCGTACGATTGTCGCGGGCGCCTTGCTCCTGTGCGTTGCTATGGCAGGCATTTTGCCGTCCTTGCTGGCGTTATACCGCTGACCCCGCGTCGTGTGCTTGGCTGCAGTGGGAGCGCGAGTGGGGCCCTCACCCGCCGGCCATGCTGACGCCCGAGGACGAGCCGCTGGCGGTGCCGGCCGTGGAGGAGGAGGAGCGCGGGGAGGCGGCCGCGCTGGAGCTGGCCGAGGACGTGGGCGACGAGCTGGAGGACGACGAGCTGGAGCTGGCGCTGCCCAAGGGGGCCTTCGCGGAGGAGGACGACGGCGCGATAGCGGCAGGGGCGGGCGGCGCGCAGGGGGTCGACGTCAAAAAGTTGCTCAAGGGGGCTAAGAAGGAGTTCTCGCCGCGAAAAGGATCGACGGACGCGCTAGATAGATTAAATATCAAATCCTTACCGGACGATCTAGAGCTATTGGCCTCGGAAGATGAGGACTACCGATGAAAGGTTGAAAGGCTGGCGACCAGAGTAACCTCCTCAAAATTTTCTAGCTCCGCCCCACACTTTCAGAGTGACAGTGGCTCACTAAAGTAAATGGGGAATGTAACGTTCGATCTAGCGCCCAGCCGCCGTGAGGCGCGAACCGCGATCGAAGACATGTATAGTAGGCATTGTGCCGCATATCATGGATTCATAATTCTAGCTGAATGCATGACAACAATTGTCAGAAGCGTTCGCAATTCCAATCAAGTATAGATAATTGTCATGAATGGTTGTCATTTAACCGACAGTACCACTTGAATACCCGGTATGAAGAGTACCTTATTCTTCATGCCTGCAATATTACATGGGTTTTTAATTCAATCAAGGGCATCATTGGTTGTATATCATGTATTCGAGTTCATCACATCAACGTACCTACAGGCTCAACCCATGCATATAGCCCATTCATGCGATGATTGCGCCGTCAAATGGGGGCCGCCGCACATGGGAATCAATACACAGATCGAAGTTGCGATTCACAACCGAACTGGCTATAACCTCTATGCGCGTGCCACCGTATGAGTGACTGTGCCAGATATGGTTACAACTTAATTCGGGCCGCGTATAATCATCATTTTTTCCCCCACCTTCTCATGACCGTGTTGGCATCACCGAAGTTGGCCGCTCATTCGATGTGGTGAGGACTTTCTTCTTTTGTCGCTTGTGCTACTGCCGTTCATTTCCATTCCCCACTCTAGTCTCGAGCATTGCACGCCGTATGTGATACTGACAAGCTGCCTAAGGACTTTAGCCCCAAGCTCTTATCCCAGCTGCTCAGGCCTGATTTGAATGGGCCGGGGATGGGCCGCCTTTGCTTTGCTTGTTCCGTGTGTGACCTTTGCATGTCGGCTGGAATCGGCAACCAGCACAAGCCCCTGCACAAGCCAAGAGCACAAGCCCATAGCGTCTGCAGCCTGCAAACTAGTGTTTGGATTTGTAAACCGCCGGTTCCTTTTTCCCCTCCAAAGAAAAGATCCCCAAAGCTTTGAAGTACGGGGCAGGGGTTTTTTAATGGTCCGGCGTTATGCACTTCCAACCTAGTTTGCCATCATAATGCACAAGCCACGAGAGTCTCCTGCCTACCATGTTCAACCTACCCGAATCGGCGCTGCAAGATTCCAAGGTATCCTGATCAAGTTGAGAACAAGTATAAGCACAACTGAAATTCCAAGGACATTGATGAGAAGCATTGTAAGCAGGACTTGTAGCGTTGATGCGGTGTACTACGGACCTCTGGTAGGTAGGCATAGGCTAGCCATCGCAAAGCAGAAGAGGACATACACAAACTCATACATGTATGCCATGAGAAGCCTATGGCCTATTTGGCTACGGCAAGAACGAAAAGAGACCATCATTGCATATCACACTGTGATCCTTAAAGTACGTTGCATGCCAGTGTGACGTGAAACTTTTCTCTGCCCTAGGCTGCATGCAGGCTGCATGCAATTAATTCAATGTATATGTCTTAAGCGTCAGATCGTGTAATGACAGTGACCGGCAAGCCGCTGAGCGTTGTCATGCATCTCGGCAACATATATATAGCATGATACCGTGCAAGTGACCGCGGGCAGTACCGTGCCTAGTGACACATTGCAGTGTAGAGTGCGCGGCATGCTCAGCTGAGGCCGACTCGATGGTCTCTTTTCGTATACTCGCCATAGCTCGATGGTCTCTTTTCGTACTCGCCGTAGCCAAATAGGCCATAGGCTTCTCATGGGCGGCATACATGTACTCGATCGGAGCTCGCGTTCGGTCGGCCGCCGTGGATGGTTGGATCCAATGACGGAGTCGACTACAACATTTCTAAGATCGATTTTAAATATGCAAGTGGTACAGTATATGGCCGAAGCGCTAGGATACATCATGCATCACAACGTGGTTGAGCACGTGAACGCGGCCACAGAAAATACCCGAGCTATTGCGGAGGCTGCGGCGGCAGAGTTGGCGGCGCGCGCGGAGAACGCGCCCGGTCAGATGAACCAGATGGACCTCATGCAGGACATTGCGGCGCTCGTCTACCAGCGCTTCCTGAAGGGGAAGAACCCGGAGTAGGCTTGATAGAGTCTACTAGATTAGTTCAGACCATATCCTCTAGGGTGATGCACCGTAGAAGCCATCCCGCCGTAGTCATTTGCATAGCTTGTAGGTCATACACATACATTAAATCCCGTATGCATGAGATCGTAGATGGATCGTAGATTTGAGATTGGATTGAGAGTGATTTGCATGCCATCTAGCTAGTAAGACATTGGACATGACTTGCAGCCGTAGCAAGCTGCAGAGTCAACTCATTGTACCGTCCCGGTCTCACCGGCAGCTAGACTTTGCCCGATGGCTCTATGTGGCTCAGGGCGTTAATAAACCGTAAGTTACCATCACACCATATGATAGTACGTAGGTATACGGTAATCGTATCGGGTGCAACTATTAATGGATCATTCGCTTTAGTCCGATCTTGACCGTCTCGCGCGCGTGCCACAATCGTAAATGAAGTCTAGAAACCAGGACGGGCGGCCCATATGTCACGCAAGTAAAAATCCGAGTCCATGATCGGTTTTTGAAAAGAGAACATTGAAGATTGTGCTTCATGCCCCTACCAAAGTGCCAAGCTGAGTGGGTTGATAAGGGCGTTGGTAAGCGAGAAATTATCGTCAGTACATCGAGTCGTCCTTTGCCGGACTCACACTTAAGCTCTTAATTATTACATGAATTCAAGCCTAGACTAACTAGGGATCAATTTGCTTGCACCTTCTCCACACTCTGTACAAACTTCGCTTGACAATAAACAGTGTATCAACTTCCTCACATTGAACGCTGTATGCGGGTAGTATACAACATCGTACAGGCCGCCTCGTCATGATCTCGACCAAGTGGTCACATATGTGCATGCCCACTCTACCGAAGCTGACCTACCTAGACCCTAGTCAACTTACATGTCCTCATTGGCACCACCTAGGGCTATGACGTTGAAGTTCAAAGCATCTGAAGACCGTGCGATGGATTTTTGAACTACCTTAGCGGAATCCTGCAAGAGATGAAGGGAACTCAACATTTCAAGAGAGATTGCCTTCGACCTGCTTCTTGGGTGTCTTCGACCGCTGTTTTTACATCAATGCGTGAGTATGCATGCTCATTTCATGCCCATTCCTTGCGTCCCAGTCCTCATGCAAGCCTGCAACAGGTCCCGCAGTCTGCAGCTGCTGCGCTCACCTGCAGTAACGTGCTGGGACTGCTAGGGCCATGTGGAATCGGGAACGGCTTCCGTCCATCCAGCTCGTAAAGGGTCCCTGCAATGACCACAGAAAGGTCGATTACATCCAGACCAGCGGCCAACGGGACTCTCTTTCTGCATCTGTTGCTGAACTTCATCCTCAAGTTACTTTCGATTTAAATCCTGACCCGATTCAGGCCTGAGGCCAGCACGCAGTGCCCCGAGTATCCTGCAGCAGTCCACTGATTTTGCCGCCAAGGAAAGCTGTGGAGCAAAATCAAGAGCACGAAATACCTGGCCAAAGAAACGCACAGCTACATCCAGATTCAGACTTCTGGCGACCCATGACATGTCTACAAGTACAGCTACGACTGATATTCCCTTTGCCTAGCAATGTAACAGTACTCCTGGGGCTTTGCAATCTGCTAACGAACACCAAGGCATCTGAATTTGCCAATCCGCAGTCTGGAAGCAAAGTTCAATTCCATGAGGCACACGTTTTGAATCTTCAAAAACTTCTACAGTAGCCAAGACATGAATTATTTTTGATGATCGGTAGAAAACTCTGCCGAATCTCATTGCCAAGGCTAAACATGCCGCAGCTTCCAGGGCCGATGCATTTTACCAAAATTGCTAGTGCAATTTGACAAAGTGCTTGATAAATGGCCAGAACCAAAGCTACGAAGAAGCCGTGGGTCTGTGACTCCGTTCAGAAGCCCTTTGTCAAAAGCAGTGCTTCCAGGAGCGCCTCAGACCCTCACTGCACGTCTAGATTGTTCCGCCCCCCTGCAATTGCGAGTTGCTGCGCCTCTTACTCCGTGAGGGGGCTGCGAGGGATCCCCGGCGGCAAGCATTGAGCAGGAGTGATACTGACTTAGTTGCGCTTACCTTGTTTTTCAACAAAGCAGACAAAGTGGAGGTTGACAGGGTCGTGCCGATCAGGGGCCTGCACCACAGATAGCCATAAGATACCATGGGTTCCTAGCACAGCGCTACTGCTGGGCACAAGTGGCCACCGCTGTGGGGCAGAGTGCAGGCGTTCATCTGTGTGCGGTTGCTTAGCCCCTACTCTCAATCAGGGCGATAGTCCGCCGCATGGAACATCGCAAGTGGCACAAAATCCCCATGAAGTCCCACGCCTCTGCAGCGGGCGCCCTCAGGTTGGGAGGAGCGCACACCCCCTCCCCCCCCCTTCCTTCCCCCTGCCTGCGCCTCACCTGGGTGTCCCCTGTGGAAGCGGCTGACTCATGCGCCCCTTCCAGCTCCTGGTCCTCCTCCAGAAAGTGTGCCCGCTGAACGGAAGGACGGCCATCATTCAGAATTTGAAGAAGGCTGGGCAGTCGAGACGGGAAAGTCTAGTGCAAGCATGCGAAATTGAGGCTTTGTACCTGCAGCCCGTCATGCCCTGAGCGTCGATGCAAGTACACTGGAGCTGACCGGAACCTGCCACAACAATCAGCCTGTCGAAGGAGCGGGTTGTTTTGGCAGACCCTCAACGCAGTCAACCCAGCCTTTTGACAAGTCCATGGTGCCACGCCCACAACCAGGCACCAAGAAGCTCTCCTGGTGGCTCACCTCCATGGGGCTCATTGCTGCTGTCTTCTCCTTGAATCTCTCCAGGTACGACCCATGGCCTGCACACCCAAGACACAAGGGTCCACGTTGGCAAGCATCGAGAAGGGGCTGCACATCCCCAGGTTCATCTCCTACACAGGTACACCAGCGCAAGCTTGCGCACATTCCGCTGGGCAGCACGGTGGACTCCGACCACGGTGGTGGCGATGGCGGTGGTGGTGGCAGTGGCGGGGGCTTTGCCGGTGGTGGTGGCGATGGTGGTGGTGGTGGTGCTGGTGCTGGCAGTGGCGGTGGTGGTGCTTGCCATCAGGCAGCGGGGGTGCCCTTACCTGGTGGCACCGCTTCTGCATTATTCAGCAGGGCGTGCAGCAGCCCAATCGTGCCGCACGCGTTGCCCACTGTCTGCCGCAAGAAGTAGACACTCTGGCCAGCGCCCGCCCCTGCGCTGCTCGCAGCCAGGTCCTTGATTTCATCAGCATCGGCGGCGTCTGACTGCGGCAGAATGCGATCAAGGGGCTATGGTACGGGTGGTTGAGGAAAGCCCAGCGTCCAAAACCAGGCTGCCTCTTTATCTAAACGCTGGACATCAACCTTGCCCCTGTTGCTTTGGTAAAAGTTGCCCGCTAAAAGCAAGGCGGTCGATCAAACGAGTTGCCACCCTTTGGGCCACTTTCACCCAGTTGCTTTTGTAGAACCACTCTTCGAGTTGATGACTAGCTTGGGGATAGGTGAAGATTCAGGAAGCTTAGAGTAAAAGCTATCAGGCAAGGGATTGAAGCCTTGTCTGAATTGACCTGGCCTAAAATCGGCTAGCATAGTGAGGTAGACCTTTTGCCCCCTGAACCCTAATCCTAATTTACCCTCTCCCTCAATCACAGCTAGAGCAGACGCAGAACAAGGAGCAGTGCTGAAACAACAATGATGCTGCCGTAAAGATGAATCCGCTCCAAAAAAAGCAGGGCGCCAGCATCCCAAACTCCTGCTCACTTGCTCGGTGATTGGAAACAACAGGAGGACGGCTCGCACGGGCTGCGGCACCATGGCCAGCAGGTCGGGGTCCAGGCCAAACACATCATGAAAGGCGGCAGAAGGAGGAGCGCCAAGCCGCCGAGCAAACTGCAAGTACCCACTTGGCCAATGAGACATCCTTCAATGTTGTTCAGAGATGGATAGAAGCAGGCGGTCCAGTCTGACTGATTGCAAGGCTTTCTAAAGGCTTAATAAAGCAATCACATGCAGACTTCTGGAGAGTTTTTGCAACTTCGACAGCGGTCACTTACATCGTTCATAACGTCCGGATTCGCCTCCAAGGGGAGCCATTTGCGTCCAGTATCCTCCTCCATTGCCATGCACTCAAGCTGAGCGACAAGGCGAATATGACGAACAGTAGCTTCCTGTCTCAACAGCAGCCGGAGTGCAATTTAAACTGCGCTATTCTTCAATGTTCACCGCGCATAGGCCTAGACCTAGAGGCATTCATGAAATTCCCTTTGCAGCTTGGAGTCGGACCACCTGGCACCTTCCCGAGTCCATCTTCATTTTGCAAATGTAGAGCCGGGTGGGTTAGCGCGTTGCCTGGTTCAGTAAACCCGAATCCATACAGGGCTGCAACCATTGGTTGGAGTCACCTTGTACAAGATAACGCGCTGTGTATACCGTCCGATCGAGACTCGCGGCACAACTTCACCTTCGATCTGTGCACAGAAACAGGAAAAAGCCGATTTCACTGGATGAATGAGGAAACCACCTTAAGGAAGCAAACCCAGTCTTGAACATTGCCCAGGAAGACGCTCTGCTGGACGTCTCCGCCTCAGGTTTCTGCTGAATCCCTGCTTCACTCTTGACGCAAGCAATTCAACCTTCTGCATCTTGTTCGTCGCGACCCAGTTTACAGTTCCAACTTTTAGCAAGACGTACGCAATTTAAAAAATGGCTGCTGTCGCTGCTGTCTCTTCCCGGGCCCTGGCCGCTCCTAGCTGCGGGCTGCGTCAGGTGAACCGGCTAGACAATGTGGCCCCCAGCCATGCGGCGGTGCTGCCGCGGGTGGCACAGAGCAGCAGGGTGGTGTGCCTAAACCCGTCCATTGTCATCTCAGGGTCCACCGCGCTGTCACTGGTGAGTGGACGCGGCAGACGGAGCAAGCGACCTGAAAGTTGCACTGGAGAAGCAATGCCATCTGGCCTGCATGGTTTCAAGCACCTGGCCCAGAATCTTCAATCCTGCTAGGATATGGCAAGTGGATTCAACCCATTGTGTCTGCCCTGTGCAGGCTTTGGGGAGGTTCGCGTTCCGCCCTTTCTGGAAGAGAACAAACGAGGAGCAAGGGCGCCCAGTGCAGGTCAGAACATGCGGGCTTGGATTGTGACTGGTCAGCATAGGAATTGAAAGGGCAATCCAGTTGCATATAAACTGCGCCCACAAGCATCTTGTCTGTCATTGCATTTGCTGATGGTCAGACCAGTTCTTGTAGCCAACCAACTTGTAGCACACTCGGCCTGGGTAGCACTTAGTCCAGTTGGCCCTTCTTGAACAGTGTATCCGTGTCTTCCAGACTGGACTTATCATCTCTCAATCGGCAATAGTTGCCTGCATTGGAAAGAGTACAGACGTAATCGTCGATGAGCCGTCCAATTGTGAATTTTCAGTGTCCACATTGTGGGGGGACACTGTTGCTGTGTTTGGCTTCCAGTCCCAGCCAGCTGTCACTTGGATTGTCATCTTCTTATGCCTATGCACTAAAGAGGCTTTTGCTCTGCAGAACGGTGTCACCCACGAGGACGCGGGTGACTCCAGGGCAGCTGAGGTCTCGTCTGTGTTGAAGAGCAACGACCCAGAGGGTTTCAGTGTTGTCGAGGTAAGGGCCAGCTGCTCCCAGTCCGCTGCTGAAGGACCCGTATTCAAGTGCTCACCAGAGTCTGCGGAGAAGTGGGGATGCAGGACCTAAGTCTGGGCATGTGTCTTGTCCATGAGATGTTCACGCTCTCTCGTCCTTCAAACCTGGGGTTTGCCGCAGTAGCAAGCGCCGCCCATCCAAATGGGTTGGCGCAGCATTGCAGAACCTCCCCTCTTACGCGCCTCACTCGCCTCCAGGTCCTCGCATGGGGTGCCATTGGCCACGCAATTGCATACTTCATTCTTGCAACTGCCTCCAACGGGTGAGTCTTGCTGATGCGCGTGATCCACATGAATCTTTACCCTTCAGACACTTGATCATGGATGCGCTCGCTGTAGCAGGCATGGTCTTCAAAGTTCTGTTTGTAGAGCAGTCTCTTGCAAAATTGTGCGCCGGCAATATCTAGACCTCATACCAGGACCGAATGTAGTGCCTGATTGTGACTGGATTCGCGGCTTTATTTGGTTGCAGGTATGAGCCCAAGTTTTAGGGATCTGTACAATCTGAACAGCGCGAGTACTTGAGTCTGCAAGGAACACGATGTGGGCTGCTCTTCTGGCAAGCAACTCAGTCAAGTTGCTGTTGAGAAGAGAGCCGAATCAGTGGCGCCAGCTTAGTTGATGCTATTTGCGACGAACATTTAAGACTGGAGCTTGTGTACATGTATAGAGACTGGTGCTTCATACAAGCAGTTTGTGATTCTCTGCAAGTGAATACGTCTTGGCAAGCCTGAGCTCTTGATCAAAAGAGGAATGATCATCTTGGTTGTAATCATAATCGAGTTTTGCTGCACAAGAAATTCTTTCACACTGAGCGAAGGGAAGTGTGTCAATTGCCCGTCGCGGCAGTGAGTTTCGGCTTGTGAAAGTCAAAGCAAATCTACCACAGCGGAAAGGTAACCCATCTAGACTGCACATGTCACGGAACCGTGCTTGTGAAGCGCCACGACTCTTTGGCCATATATAGACTGATTGCTTGATGGGCGCCTTCCAAGCCTTGCTTTGCGGCCTTTCCATTCTGGACTTTTATGGGAGTGTTTGCGCACCCGTCGTCCCGCACCAGCCTTTTCGTGTTCATATAGTGAGCCTGTGAGTCAAGAATATTCCGACATGTGCCAGCCTGCGTGTGAGTTCACAGTAAGCACATTGCATGAGTTATGCTAGGCTACTAGGCTATTGCAAGTACGTACCTCAAGATCCAGTCACTCTGCTAGCGAGTTGATACAAAACTTGCTCCTCAATGCATATTATAAGATGCGTGTGGCAGTAATGCGCGCGACCTGTGTATTTCGGAAGCTAGGTACATGTAGTAGTACCGTGCTGCCTGTCGAAACATGCATGTATATATAGCATGGCTGCCCGGAGGCTTTGTTTTGTACAAGTATACTTTCGAATTGAATGCAGATCACTTGTATACAAGGACGTACCGTCACTTTGAAGTGGCACCCGGTTAGGTATTTAAGTACGGCACTTTGGCTTGAGGGTCACAAGCCCCCCCCCCCGGATCCCGGCCTTGTTATCACAAAAATGGTCAAGGCCCCGAGCCAGTTGTCCACCAACCGGGCCGGCCACAGGTTTGAAGAAAAGCACTGTCATATACATGTTTTTGCCTCTTTTTCACGTTGAAAAGTGTATTTTTGTAGCATTCAAGGGGTAGATGTTCGCATCATTCTGTGGGCAAAAGGAGGATAAAATAGCATGTAAAAGAAGATTCTGCACCAAAGACCCGGCTAGGGCTGCGCCCCAAGTTAAAGGCCTCAATTGAAGCCCCTTCCCCCTCCGGCCCCACCTTCAGTTGGATGAAGCAACCCAAGGCCCCCCCCCCAACAGAATACCTAAGGGGGTGCCACTTCAAAGTGACGGTACCCTAAGGTTCCAACATTGTAAGATCGTCCATGCAATTGAGTCCGACGTTCAGCTCATGGGCCGGCCTTGCCGGTGGCAGCCGCATATGATGCCTTGTTCATAAGAAGTCTCCATACTAGCATGCTGGCATCACTGGCATGACTAGCGTCGATAATTCATCGATCGTCCAACGGACTCTGCCCGATGGGTTCCATTGAAACACGTGCCACTTGCACCATGAGCGTCCGGCGCGCCGGGTGAGACGGTCCATGACTTGCGCGCGCATGCGCGTAACGGAATCTGTTGATTCTGGGTTTTCACAGAGGTCACACTAGAGGTCATCACAACCAATGCCGCCATGCATGGCTTAATTGGGGGCAGCGGCATGCACGCGACCGAGGGCCTTTTCGTGCGAGTCAATGTGGAATACAAAGGGCAGAGCCGGAATAAAATAGCTAGAGTCCGCTTTTTGTCAATTGATCGAACTTATACTCAGTAAGGCTGGATGTTATGTTACAACTGTAGCGTTCATTCCAGATGGCACTCCGCAATTAAGGATGTTATACAGCCTTCTTAGTGGATCGATTTAAATCACACACGCAACATTACCATCATGCTTCTTGCCGCGCAGTGCGCTTGCAGAGTGCCACCTAGATTGAACGCGAGCTAGTAGATCAACATATTTGGATCCATATGGATGCCATGGATCGAGGCCTATGGCCCATGTGGCTACGGCCTTTGACAAGAGAGCGCATATCCGGCAAGCAAGGCAACCAGACCGTATGGCACGTCAGATTGACGTTCAATCCCAAATTTCCATGCGCCAAAATCGACCATACCAGACTGATTGCATGATATTAGGATTGTCAAACCACATCCAACTTTATTGCATGCAGACGCGCTATTTCTTCCCAGAGGAGGTGACGTTGAACTTGAAGAAGATAATGTCGCCATCTTGTATGACGTACGTTTTCCCTTCTTGTCGGTACTTCCCTGCTGCCTGCATCATCAAAGCACCGCAAGGATTTGAATCGAAATCACATGCGGTATTCTGCACAAAGATGATGTGGATAGACACCAGACTTACCCCTTGCTGTCGCCAGCACAGGCTTGTGGAGCCCGAAGCTGATATGCTGTGTGTTGAACCCATACGGGGGAGCCGCGCTTACCTTAACGGCTGACTCCGACCCCAGTTCCTTCAGTTCGTCGAACTTCATGACCTGCACAGACGTGGCAGCGGCCGCTCAGCCTCCTCTCGCATCCCGGTGGCATTCTGTATGGCATGCAAGCGGGGGGACGTGGCGCACCCCGTATACCTGGTGCTCCTAGAGCACGGCCAGCGCACCTAGGCCTGGCGGAACGTCCCTTGCGCCACTGCTGCGCTCACCTCCGCACAGATGAAGCCCCTCTCGAAGTCCGTGTGGATGGCCCCCGCCCCTTGCGGCGCCTTGGTCAGCTTCCGAATCTGCCAGCACTTGACCTGCACGCACAGCACACAAAGCACCTCAGACCCTGCGGCCCGCAGGACGCCCTGGAACCTGCAGCAACATTGGACAAGAATCCCCCCACAGCGCTGCCAGTGCCAGCCGAGGCCGCGGGGGGATGCCGGCTCCGCTTGTGCTTTCACGATGGGACGCACCTCGTCTGGGCCGGCCGTGAAGAAGTAGATGAGGTGGATGGCCGCAAAGCCGGTCTTGATGATCTTGGGCAACGCACTGCACACACGCGTCAAAGGGTCAGAGGAAGCGGGGCCCTGCGCAGCCCGCGGCCAACACACCCCCAACAAAGGACACCGCCGTCGTGCCAGGTTTCTGTGCTTGCAACGACAGCCCTACGATATGGCAGGGCCAACCTCCCCTTGACGAACAGTATAGGGGCGCGTGGCCAGAACAGCCGGGCGCCCCTTCCCTCGCCGTTGCGCATGCCTGACCTGGCAATGTCGTTCTCCTTGCAGTAGGTGGCGCCCTCGTCCGCGGGCATGTCCGCCAGCTTCTGCTCGAGCACCCCGCTGAACGGAATCAGCACGTCGCCCCCGTGCTCCTGCACCCTGCAGCGCCGCGGCAGACCGCAAGTCACATACTAGGAAACCAGCGGCAAGGGCTTCGCCAATGTATTCACGTGTCATGTAGGTGATCGGCTGCAATCCCAATAGCTTTGGATTTGTCTTTACAAGCAGCCACAGTGCGAGACAGAGCAGTCGCATCCAGATGCAAGCCTCCTCACCAGGCATGGATCTTGGCCAGCCACTTGTTCTTTTTCCGCTGGTAATCCTTCTCCGTCAGATTCACCTGCGCGAGAGACAGCCTTCAACTTGGAGCTTCTCGCTGGACAAAAGTCGTACAACCACAGGATCGATCAGCGGACCCAGTGAAACAGGGGGCCCTGTCCCAACCAGCTGCTGTGACGGCAGAGCCAACGTCCAATGACGGCGCTGCTGTTGTGGGGCTTACGAGGTAGACAACGGGCTTGGCGGAGAGGAGCTGCATGGTGTTGATGAACTCGACGTCGAGCGCCTTCCATTCGCCGGAGCGCACGTCCTTGCCGTCTTTCAGCCAGTCGAGGAGCTTCTCCTGCGTCTCCAGCTCCTGCTTGAGCACCTTCTCGTTGCTGCGCTTGAGCACCTTCTGCAGCTCCTCCAGGCGCCGCTCCACAAACTCAATGTCCTGCCAGCCACAACCGTGCGCAAGCCCAGTCAGCCACACGCACGCAAGTACCCTCTTCCAGAAAAGAAGACAACCAGCAACGTGCATCAACAGACCAGAATACCAGCAAAACATTTCAGCAGCATTTCTGACTTCTAAGCAGATCAGCATAATCAATCGCAGTCCGCTGTCCAAAGAAACACTAAGATATGATGGCCTTCGCCAGTCTGAACACGTCTGGGCAAGCCATCATGGCCCATGATTGACTCCACAAGTACCGGGTGGCAGGGACCCGACCTTGAGGCGCAGCTCGTTGGTGATGATGTCGAGATCACGCACGGGGTCTACGCTGTCCTCCACGTGGATCACATCGCTATCGTCAAACGCACCTGCGCATCATCGCAGTCAAGGGGCAACAGGAATGACTGAGGAAGCGCAGGCGCAGTGGCAGCTGACAGAGCGGCAGCTGAGGCAGCAGAGCAGATTTTAGAGCGCAGCATGACGCGGGGGGGAGAGGATACGGAGGACGTGGAAGATGCCGTCGACGGCGCGGATGTGCGAGAGGAAGGCGTTCCCCAGGCCCTGCCCCTCGTTGGCACCCCGCACCAGGCCCGCAATGTCGTGCACCTCCAGGAACGCAGGCACCTGCACCCCAGGATAGCGGACAAGGTGTCTGAGGGGGCAGCGCAGACACAGCGCGAAGCAGGATAAGGGGGAAACCCAACCCCGGGCAGCCGAGGACGGTTGAGGGCGCTGCCACCAATCAGAATCATTCCCGACCCGTGAGCCCTCAGATCACTGTTTGCATCACAAGAAGGAAGGGAGTCAAGCAGCCACAGAGGTGATAGTCGCCCAGCTTGTCTGGTGGCGCGATGGGGCCTCCCTCACCTCGCTCTTGGGCTTGAAGAGTTGGCACAGCCAGTCAAACCTCTCGTCGGGGACAATGACGCGGGCTTCATTGGGCTCGATGGTACAGAAGGGGAAGTTCTCGGCGGGAATGCACAGCTTGGTCAAAGTGTTGAACAGGGTCGACTTGCCCACATTGGGGAGGCCCACCTGCGACACACACACATCGGCCAGTCAGCCAGGAGCAGCGCCGGAGATCACTCTGTGCTGTTATCCAAGGCCACCAGCCAATCAACCGTACCGCATGGGTGGGTGGGTGGTGCGCTGCACGCCTGCCCCCACCACCCTCCCGGCGGCCGCATGCTGCTGCAGGCGCCTCATCCCATGACAACCGCGGCCGCTGCGCAGAATGCTCCGGATCCATATCTTGTGTCTGCGGAAGCCGTCTGACGGAAGCCGTCTGACAGACGTTGTACACAGGACCCTTGCACTCGCCGCTCGGTACAGGTCAGCATTTTGAAGTGGTTGCGGAGCGGAAAAGTTGGCCCAGTACTCACAATGCCAATTTTCAAGTGGCTGGAGAAGCGACCCAGGATAGGCTTCTCTGTCGGAGCCTCCCCCTTCTTAGAAGCTTTGGGAGGCATGGCGGCGCAAAACCGTGCGCGGACTCTATGCAAGTAGCGCCGCTGGCAACTCGGATCGAGTCCCCCACTTTTGGTTCAGCAATTAGCATGTACAAGTGATATGTTGACCGAGCTTCTACAGCTAGATGTGCAGAGGGGCGTAGCCGTCGGCAGAGAGTCAGATGTGCCTCGAGAGTTGGAATATGGCCATGCCGCCACTACAACTTACAAGTTACAAGTTTGATCTGTACGCCGTCGCTGATGAATTGGGTCTCTCTTCCGTTCCCCTTCAATCGACCCATTTATACCGGGCTCGTGTGTGTGTGATCGACTCGGACCGGACTCCGGGATGCTCTCTACTTGGGCTAACCTTGGCAATGGTCAACCACACCTGTGACTTACTCGCCCCGCCTAGTTGACAAACTCAGGAAGCAGTTGATCGTTCCGGCCGTCGATTCAGCATACGCGCTTTGACACCGTCCATTGCAGTAAAAGTGCAATGCAGTCCATCACTGTCCATGAGTGGGAATACGGCGCCATGATTCATTGATTGTGATTGTGGTGAGGGGCTGAGGCAGCCATTGGCATCATGATTCATGGTGAGCTCGAGCTTCGAGCAAAGTAAGGAAGATTTGGCGCATTGGCCAAGCAGTTAAAGAAAGAATGGAGTAGGAGCTGAGAATCAAGCTGAACATTTGAAAGGGGTCTCTAGGTGATGAAGAATCCTATGATTCTACATTCGTCGTCTGGGATGAATTGGCCTCGCCGCGACCTCAGTTGGTAGAGCTGCAGTAATAACCACCTCCTGCAAAACAGCCACTTCCCATTGAAGGGCCAAAGTCAGAAGAAGCAGCAGCTGAGCTTCATCAATCTATACGAGGTTTTGCTGCCTGACTGGTGATCAGGGTTTATCCCAGAATTTCGAGGATCTGACAGAAGCTGGGCGCCAAAGTGGCAGTAGCGTGCAGGAGGGGCTGTCCAAGATGAGGATCGAGGAGGTGCAGAGCACGACTAAGAAGCAGCGGGTGGCCACACACACCCACATCAAGGGGCTGGGCCTCAAGGTGAGCGCCACCGCCGGGGATGTGCGGCAGGCAGGGGGGCCGGCCGCGCAGCAAGTACAACCCCATGTTACTCAAAAAGGAGTCACGGTGGGGCAGTATTCGCCAGGGTGGGCTGGTTGCTGCGTACCACCACTTGGTGATTGGCACATCTTGCCCAGCTCACAGGAAGCTATGTTGCACTGTTAGTGCGTGCCCTTTCAATGGGCACTGTTTTATCCACCCCCCCATGTCTGGAAGGAGAGCCACCCCGTTTAACAGCCAGCACCAGGCGCCTGGTATCTATTCTATTCTACTGCCACAGAATAGAAACCTGCCACAGTGCTTTGCCATACACGTAAGCTGCTCAATTCTCTTTTGTGGGACAGGGAAGATTATCTCATGGTATTGCACCCCGGGTTCAGACATCGATAAGCGGATTGGGCGCCTACTACTTCCAGGAGGACCGTAGAGGTAGGGGCATGTAAATTCTTGACAGGTGTTGCAATTCCCGTTTTGTTTGCTTTGTCTCAGGAGGATGGCACTGCGGCCCCCCTGGGCGCTGGGTTTGTGGGGCAGGAGCAGGCGCGCGAGGCGGCGGGCCTGGTGGTGGACATGATCCGCGGCAAGAAGATGGCCGGCCGCGCGCTGCTCATGGCGGGGGCGCCCGGCACCGGCAAGACCGCGCTCGCCCTCGGGATTGCGCAGGAGCTCGGCAGCAAGGTGAGGCCGCCCCAGCCAGGGGCTGCACGAAAACAAGGCAGCATGCACAGAGCAGTGGGTACGGAGGCCGCAATCGTGCATCCAGCTTCTGGGCGCTTGCAAGGGCTATTTGTACAGAGTTGTTCGGACCGACCCGAGCTGAATGCCTCCCAGTCTTGTGTACCCAAACCTTTGAACAGTTGAGTCGTAAGTATCGTTGCTCAACAGGACCTCCATGTACGATGATCCCCGCTGCCACCTGCCTTACGCGTGCTGGCTCGCTGCTGCGGCGGTGGTGCAGGTGCCGTTCTGCCCCATGGTTGGCTCGGAGGTGTACTCGTCGGAGGTGAAGAAGACGGAGGTGCTGATGGAAAACTTCCGGCGCGCCATTGGGCTGCGCATCAAGGAGAACAAGGAGGTCTATGAGGGCGAGGTCCGTGTCGCACTGCCTCCCCCATCCTAATGACCATCGCACGCAGCCAAGCTGCTCGAATCTGCGTTTGTCGTCAATGGTCCAGTGATACACCCCCAACATTCCTCGGCCACTGCTTGGACGCCGTTCTTTGACAGTTTGATGAGGTTTGTCGCACTGGTGCCCACTCACGTGGAAGCCTTCCAGGGGTTGACGCGCGTGCTGCCTGCGCCGGTGCGATTGCAGGTGACGGAGCTGACGCCGGAGGAGACGGAGAGCACGACGGGGGGCTACGGCAAGGCGGTGAGCCACGTGATCATTGGGCTGAAGACGGTGAAGGGCGTGAAGCAGCTGAAGCTGGACCCGGCCATCTACGACAGCCTGCTCAAGGAGAAGGTCCTCGTGGGCGACGTCATCTACGTGGAGGCCAACAGCGGCGCCGTCAAGCGCGTCGGCCGCTGCGACGCGTACGCCACCGAGTTCGACCTGGAGGCGGAGGAGTACGTGCCGCTGCCCAAGGGGGAGGTGCACAAAAAAAAGGAGATCGTGCAGGTGATCATCGCCGCAGGACACTCTGCCACTCACCCCTTGGCTGCTGATCGTCGTTGCAGATGTGCCACCTACTCTGTGATCAGTATCCACGGTTGCTGCGACCAGACTCTTGCAGCTTCTGAGGCTGGCACTTGTCAGACTTCCACATTCGGCCGCCCTGCTTCTCGGCATGCCTTCTGCTTCAATTGTTTAGCTTTCATGAGGCTTTATGACAGTCTAACGATACTTCTCTTTATCGTGATTGCTTTCACTATTGTCTTTCTGCACGGATCGTTTGCTGGTCGAAATCTGGTACCGCCGCTCTTGCCGAATCGCTCGCGTTCCCGAGCTCCCGAGTTCCTGAGTTCCCGAGCATTGACGAGACGAAGCCGGGCAGGTCGGCTGCGACTGTACGTGCTGACCCGTACGCGCGCGTGCAGGACGTGACGCTGCACGACCTGGACTCGGCCAATGCGCGGCCGCAGGGAGGGCAGGACATCTTGTCGATGATGGGCCAGATGATGAAGCCCAAGAAGACGGAGATCACGGAGAAGCTGCGCGGCGAGATCAACAAGGTGGTGAACCGCTACATCGACACGGGCGTGGCGGAGCTGGTCCCCGGCGTGCTGTTCATCGACGAGGTGCACATGCTGGACATCGAGTGCTTCACGTACCTCAACCGCGCGCTCGAGAGCAGCCTGGCGCCCATCGTGGTGCTGGCCACCAACCGCGGCATCTGCAACATCCGCGGAACCGACATGCCGTCCCCGCATGGCGTGCCCGTCGACCTGCTGGACCGGCTGGTCATCATCCGCACGCTGCCGTACACGCCGCCCGAGATGGTCCAGATCCTGGCCATCCGCGCGCAGGTGGAGGGCATCGCCGTTGACGAGGACAGCCTCGCGCACCTGGGCGAGATCGGGGACCGCACCTCGCTGCGCCACGCCGTGCAGCTGCTCACGCCCGCCAGCATCATGGCCAAAACCAACGGCCGCGATGCCATTGCCAAGGTGCGCCCTCGCTACTCCCGCCCTGGCGCCCTCCGCTGGCTGGGCTGCCCGCGCTGTCCCTTGCGCTAGAATGCTTGTAGAATGCACTACGAGGTACGGCAGGGCCATCGTTGACTGGCGTTACGCGTGCTGCGGCGGTGTGAGCGGTTGCGGCGGTGTGCGTGCAGGCGGACCTGGAGGAGGTGGCGGCCATCTTCCACGACGCCAAGGCCTCCGCCAAGCTCCTGGCGGACCAGGCCGAGAAGTACATCTCGCAATGATCCCGGGCCCGGCCGCGGCGCCGCTACGCCAGGCACGCGCAAACCCCTCCCCTAGCTAGAGGCAAGGCAGCGCTGAGTAGGCGCTCATGCAGGAAGCATCGACTGGATGACTGGTGCCCCGCAGCGAGCAGCTGTGGGCGGCACTGAAATAACGACCTTCCACAGCTTGTGGTCAAAGCCCTTGCGAGGAGAGCGGTGCAGTACTGAACACCGCAGACCAGCCTCCTACTCACTCGAGAACGGTCCTTATCTAGAGAAATGTGTTTGAAACCCTTCAGCTGGGTTGTGACGTATATCCAAGTAAGTCGCCAAGAGATGCAAGTGTTGTCTCGCAGAAGGACAAGCTGTATTCTAAATATGCGTGCGACCATCCTTGGCATGGTACACCACCTTGCAGGTCTGGCAGCCTGGTATTCACCATGCAGGTCCGCATATTGACTACATGGTCGGACTGATCTTTATGCAACATTTTGATGATTTGTTCAACTCGTCCGACTAGGTACACATCAGAACTTAGCCGCCGCGACTAAAAGTGATCGGTCGGATCAAGCTCGATCGAGTTGGAGCATTGATGAACCGTATGCACCGTTGCTCAAATTATCGCAATTATATAGCCTGAGATGTGATTGCACTACTGATAGTGGCTATGGTCAGATGTGTGGTTTGCACTTGAGAACGATACATGGAAGCGCGGCCGCATATACGGCGCAGGAAAGATGGTCATGTGCGCAATTAACATATGGTTTATTAGTTTTTTGAGACTCCGCATGCATATGTTAATCAAACCGCGATCAAAATATGCATATGTGCATACGTATTTGTATGCGCATGTGCATACGTATTTTGTGTCGGTGCCTTTCAACCTTCGATGAAAAGATGGCCCCAAAGCTATAAGAAGTACGGGGCAGGGGTTGTTTAACGACCGGCATAATGCATATAGTATAATTCACAAGCTACCTATGGTGGGTGTCGACGGTATCGACCGCGTCACGGTCCGGTAACAAATCTGATTGACCGGTGTCACGCGTCGCGACAAATGTTGTACGCAGTACTAACGACCGTACTCGGCGGTACTTGAGAATTGGGTCCGAGTTCATGAATTGATACCGGGTCCCACATTTTCGTTGCGGTTCGAGTCGGAGTCGACTCGGCCGGAACCCACCGTAGGTAGCTTGTGTTCTTTGCTTGATTAATTAAGTCCGTTTGGGGGCTACAACAGGCCTAGTATAGCATGGACTGTCCTAACATGAAGTTTTGGCTAGCTAAGTCTATCTCCTTCCTCCGGCCTCTTCATGCATAGATTCGAATGTATTTAGCAACGGAGTATTTGTCTTCCAAGCCTGTTGAGAAAGGCTCCTAAGTCCTTGCTAAGAAATGTTGTGGCCGGAAAGATGCCTATAAACTGGAGCTTGATATCCTGGTATGCCTCGATCATGCAGTCGAATAGATGTAATGAGCCTCGTCCTCGACTTGACTGCAATTACAGACTTGGCACAACCTGAGTCTTCTCTCGGATACATCATGCATAACAATACACGTTCCGCAATTGCTTCAGTGCCTCTTCGCGGTCTACATCCCTACCAATATTGCTGCTGCTAGTTAGTACCATCCTACTTCCGACAAACTGCCCGGTGTCGACTTGAAGGCGCGGTAGTTGGCGGAGTCGTTTTGTGCAGCACACCAAGTTTGGTATTGTAAGCTGAATTGTCAGACTACTATACTGTTGTCAGACCTAAGGTTCGGTGGCTCGGTGACTTAGCGTACGCTATTTAGTTGATTTGGTAGATAAAATCAAAAGAGCTATTTAGACGAATTCAATTCAATTCCATTCAATTCAATTCAATTCCCGAAACATCGATTCCCCTGTATATGCCTCGTATATGCCAACATGGAAAGCCTATGGCCCATGTGGCTACGGCGTTTGAAGAGAACATCATGAATATAGATGGCGGCATGCAGCTGCAGGGCGCGCCCATCACGCAACGGCGGAGCTGTGCAGGGGTTCCCACATGCGCGCAGATGCCCAGAGCGGATATTTGCATGCGATCTTACCGCGTTCGATGATTTGAATAGCTCATGGCAGGCTGACTCAGTCGCTCACATGGCATGCTAGCTTGTGCCCATGCATGGCATACGCATCTGCGTCATGCGTCCCCGCTGTCACAGTGCACCGATGCAAAGGAAAGGGCTGCAGAGACTCTGAGTTGAGAGACCTCAGTGCTAATTGTATTTATAGAAGGCTTGCACAGTACGACATGTAGGCGGCAATTCTTTTGGCAATGGCACACGGATGTGATGACGGTCGACTCCTTCCAATGAAGAATGTCCACAGAATCTTACATGACGTGTCCACGTTTACTTTGACCAACTCGTCATCAGCTTTCCCGTCGACTTTCATACTTTCCGACCAGTTTAATGGATAGAATTGCCGGATCTCGAGCGGCAACTTGCGTTCCGCTCAAGATCAGGATCGACCAGCTGCCAACTCGACGATGACTTGACTTTGTATTTTTGCGGTGCAACGAAGCAACGCCCGAGAGAAGGCCCCCCAAAAGCATGCCCGTGCTCGGTGCCCGAGTTTGCACAAAAGCGGCCGGATCTTGCCGGCTTCCTGGCAAGGAAGCAAGCCGCAGCCCCTGCTAGTGCCGCAAGGGGTTCTCCGGTATTTTGGCCTTGATTGGCCGCAACCCCTTCAGACCATAAATCTCTGCCCGCCATTTTTGTACGTCGTCCCCGTTGCCACTCAGCGCAGCAATGTCGTCCAGCAAATCGGACAGCAGGTTGCGGAGTCGGGCCTCGTTTACCCCGAAGTCGGACTGCACATAAGAGAGGAATAAGTCGGACGACATCAAGGCCCTGCCGCACGCGGGCCAAACGGGCAAGGCTTGGGCGAAAAGTAGCCAACACGAAAAGCCCTGGTGCAAGCAAACCAACATATGAATTGAAGCAAAATTCGTCAGTCCTTTCCACACCAGGCTTGTCTCAAACTGCCCTTCCTCCATGTCCGGAATCGAAAATACACCCATGCATGCCGCCTGTGCCTCTGCGAAGCTCCTGCAAGGCAGCAACCCGCTCAGGGTGGCGGTGTGCGTGGCGCGGGCTGACCTTGCCTATCCGCAGCTGCGAGTGCCCCAAAATGTACACCAGGCCCGCGCGCGCGTGCTCCCCCTTGTGCCCCTCCCGCAGCTCCACCGTCAACAACACATCGTCTGCAAACCCCCAGAATGCAGACACCGCCCTGCAGCACGCAACCCAGCAGTCCGCTCTCAAACTCAAGCGTCGGTTGGGAGGGGGGCAAGCAGCTAGGCCAAGTCCCACTTTCCTCTTCATGCCAATCATCATATTCTGTGTCATGCAACACAAATGCCACTGCAACCGCCTGCGGGCGAACTGCATTCCAGCTTCTTTTGAGAGACAGGCAGGCAGGACCAGGAGCAGCGACCCATCCGGCGTGCGTTTGGAGGTGCGAGCACCAGCTCTCGCCTCATTGCAGTCGGCCTGAAGAAAGTCGTGTAGCCCAAGCAAGTTCGGTCACAGCAGTAAGAAGGTTAGTTGAGTTGGTTGCTGACCTCAGGTGCATAAACATGGCCGTGGGGCTGCCCACCGTAGGCCACTGGTGCAGAACCGTGACGCCCCGTTGCCGCGCGGCCCAGCGCTGCACCATGCTGGACAGCCGGGCAGCCCAATGTAAGCACTAGGGCGAGTGTGAAAAGAGACATCAAGGGCAGCCAATCGCAGGGGACTCGCATTGACGAACTGAGCAGAAACCTTGTTGCGTTCGATGGGCTAGCTCAAAAAGCAGACTCGTAGCAGATCAGGAAACAAAGTCGAGCAAGCTGACGCGTAGGCACCAACCTGGCAATATCTTGGATGGCGATCCTGCCATCTGGAGGGGGGTTGGGGTTGGGCACGTTGGGAACCACCACAGAGAGACGAGAACACCCCTGGGCCTGCGCCAGGGAGGACGACAAGTCGGCCGAAGTCCTCAGAGAGTCGAGCTTGGCCCTAGGTCGCAAGATTAACTTTGATCACTCGCTCCTTGCTTGGAAATCAACACAAAGGTCGCAGGACGGGTGGGGCGGCGGCCCACCTTGGCAAGCGCACACGTCTCGGGGATGCGGTCGTAGTAGGGATCAGGGCTGGCGATGCGGATCAGCAGCAGCAGGCCTAGCAGCACCACAAACCTGCACAACAAGCGCGCTCCGCTCAAAGCTGCGCAGCAGAGCTGAAAACAGTGCTGCCGGCAGTGGCCGGCTCTGACCACAAGGCTGATGGGTGGTGTGAATGGGCAGAGCAGCAGAGCACACCCAATGCCATACCCCGGGTTTAGGGACGAGTCGGGGCAAGCAGGCGGGGCTGCTGCTGTGGTGGTGGCTCACCCCTTGAGCAGGCCGCTGCCGCGGCCGTCCGCCCAGGCGCGCGTCCTGGCGCCCCACTGCAGCAGCTGCAAGCCCAGCCCTAGTAGCACCGCACAGCAGCCAATGGCCACGCCGCTCGGATTGCCCCACTCCGCTGCCAACCACAGCTGCAGCGCGCCCAGCAGGCCCAAAAGCTGCACATGCGCCGGGGGCCAGTCAGAGGGCAAGCATGCACAACATGGGGCACCCATCTCGAAGGAAAATGCGCTGCTGGAGAGACGATGCCATGGCATGACCACAGCCAATCGGAACCACCGGGAGGGTGCAAGCTGTGCAGTGGTGGCTCCCTGTGGAGTGGTGCACCCACCGGGAGCAGCGTTGGGTGGAAGGGCTTGCGGTGGAGGGCGTCGCCATGCAGCGCGTCGGAGAGCTTGCTGAAGGACGCGAGGTAGCCGCCATTGCCTGTCTCCAGGCTGGTGTCGCCCACGTCGGGGCTCTTGCCGCGGTGCCGCACCATGCTCCGCCGGCGGGGAGATGCACTCTGAAGCGACACACACAGGGAGGGAGCTCGAAGGTCACGGCCTGAAACCCTAATGTGAAGTCAAGCAAGCGGGTTGTGCCAGCGTTTGTAAAGGTTGCAGGGGATTGGCATGCAAGATTTGAAGCGTAAGGAAGGCGGCGGAATCGTCATGGACCAACCGACGCACTCATCCGAGCTAAGGGAATCACAGCGGGGACATCCAAGCTGAGAAACCACAGAGGGTGCATTGATTGGATTCACTGCGTAACGACAAGGATTCATGCTTCTTATGATCAATGGACAAGAACCTGACCTCGCAATCTGGGCCAATCTGCATCTCCCCCAGTCGACCTGAATGCACAAGCAGGTGCCAAAGCGTTGAGAGGTCAGCACTTAACAAACACCTAAGATAACATGGGTGCCATGAGCGGTCATTCTATCTAGCCAGCCAACCACAACACGACCACCACTCCTTATGAGCCTTCAAGCGATCCCCCTCGACGTCATCTTCTGTGTGTGGCATCACTTGCTCATGCCATTTCGAGCGCTAGCTGCGTCTTCTAAGTTCCAAATTCTGCGCAGGGCGCCGCGCTTCGTCCTCAGATCGAGGCCCAATGATCCCACAATGACATTCTTGCCGTCAAAATGATAGAACCTTTAATATTGTAACCCTTAATTTCATTCCTATAACCCGCCTACGCTACACCCCCTATATCGCCCTATGAGTCATGACGGTCCACTAAGCCTCATCGAATATTGTAACTCCAATTTAACCCTGTAGACCTGAGATCGTGGCGCAACCTAATTGATTGCGCCAATTAGGGTTGCGCCGCATTTCGCCAATATTCCGCCCAGAGCCCCTATTTCGCCAACCCGGCACAATTCTCAGAAGATTTCGCTTATATGCACATAAGATAGCAGTTTTGAGACCAAAGTTGGTCAAAATCAGACCGAGAGCAGTCGTTATCGCGGTTTTGGCTCAGGGAATTGACTTCGGAGGTTCTGCATATTGCGTTCCAGAGATTTGTATAAGGAAGAGGCAGCTTGCAGCATAAGCGGCAAGCTGAAGGCCCTTGTATTTCGCCAATTTCGCCGAATTGCGCCAATTAGTGCATTTTGAATTAGGGTTAGTGCATAGCGGGTTTGTATTTCGCCACGATTTCTGCAAAGTTCTACGAACGGTTCTTGTCAGATCTAAGACTACAGCCTGAGCTAGGAAAAGCCACTCGTCTTCCGCGTTTGGCAGCATGGGTTCCTCCAGCGTGGACTGGAAGCGCCTCAATTCCCCCTTTCCCCCTCCCCCCCGCTCACTTCCCGCCTTCTCCCCTTCCCTTCACTTCAACGAGCAGGATGTAGGGGACATTGAGCTGCCCATTGGCCAGCACTTCGTGCTTAATTGGGAGACTGCGTGTGGGGGTCGTCTGAGTGTGCGCCATGAAGATGACCCCACCAAGCTGCAGTGGGCCACCCCCCCTGGCCGTGGCTTTGTCGTTGCGGCGCAAGGTGAGCACCGGGCCGAAGTGGGCCCCCTGCAGTCAGCCTGCAGGCAGCAGGGGGGCAGTGATGTGACAGCAGCCTTGGGGCAGGAGAAGCCTTGCCGGCGCTCCCAATCTTGTGCTGTCGCTTCGTACCCCGCAATTGAGTGTCCTTTGACAACCCCTCCCCCCGCCTTTCAATCCGCGCAGGCGAAGCCCTGGTTGAAGAGTCCCGCGGCTCATTCGCCATCCACGACACTGCCGCGCTGCTCCTCCCACATCAGGTGGTCACCCATGTGCGCCGCACACCGGACGGGGGGGCGGAGGTTCACGGCGTGCTGTGCAGTGACTGGGCCGCTGCGCACGCGATCGTGGCGGGCCAGCGCAGCGGGGTGGGCGGGGGGCGCGGCTGTCCTCGGTGGCGCTGCTGGGCCGGCAGGGCCTGGTGGCGGCCCCCCCGCCAACTGGTGGTACGCTACGCAGCTGCTCTGGTCTGCATGGAGCACGCAGGGGCATAAAGCTTGGGTTTTGTCGCGACAGCTCGTGCGTGCCTCTGTGAGATGTGTATTGAGTAGTCAATGGTCCCCCTCCCCCAGCTCTTCAGCTCCGAGAAGTAGGAGTAGGTGCGGGCCCTGACTGTGTCTTTGTGGTGTGCAGGCCCCCTACTGGCTCACATTCCAAGAGACCGGCACTCACCGTCTTACCTTCCACCTGCGTGTGGCCCCTCCCTCGCTGCTGCCCCCTGGTCCTTCGGCTTTCCCCCATATAGCCACTCTGCCACATTGCTCCTCCGATGGCCGTGCCCCGCTCTCACCTGGCCCCCCTGCGTGGGCCCCGTTCGCTTGGCTCAGGAGTTACTGGCAGAGCTCTGCCTCCGTGCGCCCATCGGACCCCCTAGAGCCCCTTCTCAGCAATTCTCCCCCCACCCCCCAGCATCCCCCCCTGAATCGGGTTGGCCTCATTTACAGTAGTAATGCCGCGGAGCGCTTCTTTGGGTTTGGAGAGCAGTTTTCGTTCTTTGACTGCAAGGGGCGGCGCGTGAGCGTGCTGGTCCAGGAGCAGGGCCTCGGCCGCGGGGACCAGCCCATCACAGCGGCCGCCAACTTTGCGTCGCACCGCAGCGGGGGGACCCCCGACTCCACGTACGCGCCCGTGCCGTTCTACCTGACCAGCCAGATGCGCTGCCTGTTCCTGGACAATTACGAGCCCGCGCTGTTCGACCTAACTGCCCCCGACCGGGTGGCCGTGCACGTGCACGCAGCAGACATGCGCGGCAGCGTCCTCGTGGGGGCCTCCCCGCCGCAGCTCATCGAGCGCTACACCGCCGTAGTGGGGCGCATGCGGCGCCTGCCTGATTGGGTCCACGCGGGGGCCATTGTGGGCATGCAGGTGATGTGCATCCCTTTTTCGTTCCCCTTATCTTTCACTGTGAGATTCTGAGGTAGTGGCGGTACTCAACACACTGAGCTTGGTCATAGCCAATGATCACATTTATGACAGTGGTCGACAGTGTTTGCTTCAGTGAGTCTTCCGACATATGCACCAATGTGGGGATGATTTACGGCTGCCGTATCGTTTGATTCTTCTTTGGCCTGTTTGCCTGTGGCCCCTTCAGGGTGCTCATTGTCTGTGGCTCCCCCGCTGAGGCAGGCCATGTTTGTCCTTGCTTGCAGGGCGGCACTGAGCGCGTCCTGGGCGTGCTGCGCAGCCTGGCCGAGCTGGGGGTCCCGGTGGCCGCCGTCTGGCTGCAGGACTGGTGCGGCCAACGCAAGACCAGCTTCGGTACGCAGCCCCTCCATACGGCCCCTCAGCACCTGCCTCATCGTCAACCCATCATTGCTGGCAGTCTTTTTTGCCTTTCGTGCTGAGAAGCCCACATGTGCACTCTCGATCTTGTGTTTAGTCCCTTGCGTCGGCACCGTCCGCCTGGCGGCCGTGCTGCTGCTGACGCGTGCTGTGCGGCGTGGCAGGCAAGCAGCTGTGGTGGAACTGGGAGCTGGACACGGACCACTACGCCGGCTGGCAGGAGCAGCTGCGCCCGTATGTCGAGGAGCACAACATCCGCATCATGACCTACGTCAACCCGTACCTCGCAGACGTAAGCAACAACAACAAGCTGTTTCGGAGTATCTTATGGCTCGCTGCCAGCTGCGACTTGGTGGGTTACACAAGCCAGCTGAGCGTTGGGTCGGACAACATGGTGATGAACTGTCTGTCTGTTGCTCGTTTAGTCTGGCCGCTGGAAGGTTTCCGACTTGCGTGCTGATGCCGCTCTGTCAGCGGTGTCCCGCAGGTGTCTGCGAAGGCCAACGCGCGGCGGTCGCTGCTGGCGGAGGCGCTGTCTGCGGGGTACCTGGTGACGACGCGCGCGGGGGGGCCGTACTTCATCGAGAACACCAGCTTCCACGCCGCCATGGTGGACCTCACCAACCCGGCCGCCGCGGCCTGGCTCAAGGACGTCATCAAAACCATGCTGCACACCTGCGGCGCAGCAGGGTGCGCCGCCTGCCTCCAATAGTTGTTGTGGAGAGCTTTTGTCCATGCCAGATCAAGTTGCCAGAGTGCAGGAAGGTTCCTGATGCTGCTTGCCTATGATTATGGGAAGGGTTGATTCCTCTGGCCAATTCGCTTAAAGTAACACCCTGTAACCCTCTTCACTCGGTTGCACCTCTGGTCGCACAGCTCGAAACTGGTCCGTTTTGTCTGACCGCTGGCCGCTTCGTCGCAGGTACATGGCAGACTTCGGCGAGGCCCTCCCATTTGACGCTTGCCTTCACAGCGGTAAGCACGGACGTTCATTTCTGCCGTGGCCTCGAGCCGCTCTCTCTCTTCTTACTGCCATCTGCAAGCTGTTTCGTCGTTCCTTGTTGGCAGTCGCGAGTCCCTCTTCTCGACGCCTTCTGATCCGGCTCGTCCTCTGCCTGTGCTCAGGCGAGTCCCCCGACAGTGCCCACAACCTGTACCCCGAGCTGTGGGCGCGCCTCAACGCGGAGGTCTTCGAGGAGTACGCCGCAGAGCGTCAGGAGGGCCGCTGCGGGGCGCACGCCCCTCTCCGCCTGCCAGCCCAGCCTCCGCAAGAACCGGCAGGCGCAGGGGGCGCGGCGCTCCTCGAGGAGCGGGTGTTGCAGGCCGTTGCCGACGAGCTGGCCGCGGCTGGCGGCTCGGCTGGCGAGGCCGCCCTGGAGGCGGTGCCCGAAGGGGACGTGCCCCTGGCCGACTGTCTGGACCAGGCCCTGCCGGCCGCGCGCTCCGCACACAACCTGGAGGCCCTCGTGCTGCCCGACCCTGAAGCGGGAGAAGCGGAGGCAGGGAAGAGGTCGCCTGCGGGCGGAGATCAGGAGTTGCCTCAGGACAGCTGCGCAGTGGCAGCGGACAAGGGCCGCATCGAAACAGATGCGTGCGGACATGGCGGGGAGGAGGGCAGCGCGAAGCGTCTCGAGGCGGGGGCGGAAGAAGACGACGGAGTGTTCTTCATGCGGGCGGGCTTCCGGGGCAGCCCGCGGCTGGCGCGCCTCTTCTGGCTGGGCGACCAGGTGACGCGCAGACCGAATCCTCCTGCTCACCATCTTCCTCCACGCTGGCGACCCTAGTGGCGGCAACTTGTCAAATTTACAGGCTCACAGCCCCAAAGTCTGTGCAGAGGAACTCAAGGAAGCTCAGACTCTTGTAGATTGCAGTAGCTCTCACTGTGACCTTGGCAGCTTCTTCGGGTATGTCTCGGTCTTCCTTGGCACCGGCTGGTGTCGAGCAGGGTTTGCCAGGCAGAGTGTTCCTTCATCCGGGCGTGTGTTGAAACGTTTTCGTGGCACTGTGCCCAGATGGTGAGCTGGCAGCGTCACGATGGCATCAAGAGCGCAGTTACCGGCCTCCTCACGGGCGGCCTGGCGGGCTATGCATACAACCACTCCGACATTGGCGGGTAAGGTCCGGTAAAGCAGAACTCAGGGAGGCCGCTGCTTTGGCGGAGTCTGAACAGCACCTAAGGATTCTGCAAGACAGAGGACGCCATATGCATTAGTGCCACCTTCCTTACGAGCTATCGTCGTCATACGAGCTACCATCGTCAACGACTTTTGAGTTGAACGTCCTTTACGGGCCAGAATGGACTCAAATATAGCATCAACGTCGGCATTCGTTTGTGGAGGCCGGTAGGAGTTCATTCTCGCGGTCCTGCCGGTCTGAGCGGCGCGGTGCCCGCGGTGGCGCAGGTACACCACGGTGGTGCACCCGCTGATCCGGTACCGGCGCAGCGAGGAGCTGCTGCTGCGCTGGATGGAGCTCAACGCCTTCACCACCATCTTCCGCACGCATGAGGTCAGCACATCAGAAAACGCAACCAGTTGCCGCAACAGCCCCCAGCTGCCAGGTGTGCATTTGTCTCGATGGAATCTCCGCTCGTAAACGTTTTTTGTTGTCCACCGTTGCTTTGACGGCGTTCGGCCTGTCTGTCCGCCGCAGGGCAACATCCCGGGCGCCAACGTGCAGTTTTACTCGAGCCCGCGCACGCTGGCCCACTTCCGGCGGTGCGCGCTGCTGCACCAGGCGTGGGCGTTCTACCGGCGCCAGCTGGTGCGCGAGGCCGCGGACACGGGCCTGCCCGTGGTGCGCCACCTGTTCGTGCACTACCCCGCCGACCCCAAGGTCCGCCGCTGCCACGAGCCAACTCAATTGGTGACGTATTGCGTGGCTGCATTTGTTGAACAGCATCTGACACGGTGTTCTGAATCGACCGCCCTGCTACTACGAGGTCGCAGGATTTGCCTGATCCACGCCGCGAAAATGTAGCGGTATATTTAGAGACTTGCTCCGCGGCCGCATCCTCTGACACTTTCGCCGTTGTATGCACTCTGCAGTGTGTCAGAACCTGCCCGTCGCCTTCTCCCTAGAACCAAGCGGTCAAATCCAGGCCAGTGGCAGGCTCTTGCCTGCGGAGCCAGTCTCCAGCACCTCGTATTTTAATCTAAGCCGCTTGCCTTCGTGCACTTTGCGCAGGTGTGGCGGCTGACGTACGAGCAGTTCCTGGTGGGCACGGAGCTGCTGGTGGTGCCCGTGCTGGACCGCGCCGTTGCCGGCGTGGCCGTCTACCTCCCGGCCAGCGACGCGGGGGAGCGCTGGCGCCACGTCTGGACCGGCAGAGAATGGGCCGTGCCGCCTGCGGGTACGGCGTTCCGGGTGGAGGCGGCGCTGGGCTACCCCGCCGTTTTTGTGAAGGCTGAGTCGAGCGTGGGGAGAGAGTTCGAGGAGAACTTGAGGGCGATGCACCTGGTGTAGCTGGATATCATGTGCATATGCACACGGGGAGGAGCGTTGGGGCCGAAAGTGAGGAGAGGAACAAAAGCAGCTGAGGAGGGAGCTTCTTGTCAGAAACTTTACTTAAACCAGAGTTGTGCCAAGAGCTGGAGGAGGTTGCTAGCCATAGCCATTAAAGGATTTGTATAGCTAGTCAGAGCTTTTACGGGATTCCGCCCCGACTACCAGGTGAATTGCATTCAACATAGCTCGATTGATTTTAAGGAGGACGGTTCGTTAAACGATTGTCCTATGGTTTAAGCAGCTTCGAGCGGATGTAGACTTGTACTCAATCGAGATTGAAACTTAGTTGGGTTTAGAGCAAGAGCATAGAGTGTTGAAAGAGGATAGAAAAATAGAAGCTGTAAGCTAGTTTTTAGGGATTGTAACGTAGTTAGCTGCTTTAGCTTCCAAAATCTGTACATTGAGTTAGGCAATTAGGGCCACGTTCGAGCACCACTGCACCGATTTCGGTGTGCCAGTACCATATACGTTAGTGCAATTAAATAATCACCTTGCTAGGTTGTACGGTAAGACTGTTTAATCAACAATTGTGGTTTGCGAACATCTTCACTTACGATTGGGTTATGCTGCTCGCGAGACGAAGGTCACGCGCATGCCAGATCCGATCATTCAGGATGATTGTCCCGAGCTACGTACTCCCCAATCATGGTCGATTCGATTGCACATGAGTGGTCACATGAACATATATGCCGCGGCGGCCGGGCTGCATCATGCATGCGCATGCCGTCGTGCAAATGCTCATGGTGCATCGATGTGCACGTACGTGCATGCATTGCGCTAGCTGGCCCAAATGCAAATTAGATCAAGCTCTGGGTTACGGGATCCGCGGCACTTATATATATGAGATGCATGCGGCGCTTCCGGGCGCATGGCGGTGATGGTCACTTATACTGTTATAAACCCTGAGCCACGCTGAGCCATCGGCCAACACTCCGGTGAGACTGGGATATACAATGAGTCGACCGTCGTACTCGAGTACTCGTCGAATACTCGAGTACGATCTGCAGCCTGCTACGGCTGCAAGTCATGTCGATGGTCTCTTTTCGTACTCGCCGTAGCCAAATAGGCCGTAGGCTTCTCATGGCATACATGTATGAATTGTGTTTGACTTGGACTTAGCTCGGCTCTACCAAAAAGTTCTATATATCCCAAACCGAGGCTGTCGATCGATGTTCGTCATTATTCACTACGGAGAATTCTGGCAAGCATGCAACCATGACTACAACCTACACATCCGACATGCATATAAGGGCCAATTGTTCGTATCAATGACTCGCGGTATGCTATATGCAAATTAACGGCTATGGCGAAATGGCGTTATGGCTAATGAGATCATATGGTCCGACTGTCTGCGCTAGACTCACCAGTGGCCTAGCTGGCATTACTGCGGCCCCCCGGCCCCGATCTTGGTTCTTGCCCTTGACGAGGCGGTCGTAGATGAATTTGGCGAGGCCTCTTGCATGTTGTCCGTGCCACATAGTACGACGGGGCGCGTTGTCGATCGTGGGCCGGCGCGGCAGTGCCTCCGCCGCAGCCGCCGCAATGGCTCGAGTGTCACTGCCTGTGATGGGTGTTGGTGCGCACATGTGCGGCCGCGCTCGCCGGCGCCGCATCCTCCTTGGGCTTGCACTTAACTCAATGAGCAGTCCCTGGGCTAGCACAGCCGCCGTGAGGCCCTGGTACTGAGATCGGCCCAGGTCGCATTTGTACATGTCCGCCACCGAGCCGAAGCACATCGCCCACATATATGTGCGTTTTAGGTACCCGCATTTGGTGAACGGGCACCAGGTTTGGACCACATCCATGATGTGAAACCCGCAGCGAGAAGTGATCTAGCCATGGTCTAGCCATCCGGACGATTGTGAGCATATGCTGAACAAAGTTTACATTAGAAATTGCAATTGGATTTATCATGTCATGATGTGCGATACTCTCATGTAAGCTTGAATGCATGCTGGCGCCCATGCATGAGAACTTTGCCATGGCAGCCGTGCAGGTTGGCCAGTACAATATACCGTCTGCTCAGTGATGATTGCAGCTGAGCTAGCCGGATTGGAATCTGACGCCCGAATCATGCGCGAACGTCGAACATGTGCGCACCACAAGAATAGCACCGTCCCCATTGCAGATCCCTCGGGATCTGCGGCGCCAGCGTGACAAGCTTTCCTAGGCCTGCATTTGTTTCAATGAATGACGCCTGACCGACTCAGGAATGACATTTTTCCCGTCTGATCGATACGTTCTGATTCCTGCTACACAGAGCCTTGCATTACTCTTGACTCCAAACAGTCCACCTTATGCTAGCGCTTGATTCATGCAAAAGTTCGTCACTGGATTGAAGCTCGAGTTGCATGAGGAGGGTCCGATTGAGTCGATGAACCTCCTTAGAGGATCTTTTCAAGGCCGTACACCATCGACTGCAGTCAAATGACAGGGATTACACCGTAAGCTTCGAGGAACGGTCATGCTGGAGACAAAAAGCAGTCACGGCAATGCCTAGAATTTCACACTGGGTCCTCAGTGTGGAAAGGTCTACGTCAGGCACGTTGCATTGAGGGAAGCTGACACGAGAAGTTTCCCCCGCTCTTGGCGCTCACCCGCAGGCGGGCAACTTTGCGGATGGCGAGCAGCAGGCCGGCCATGTACCCGCGCGCGCTGTGCACCGTGTGCCGCACCTCCAGGCTCTGCAGCGGCAGCCGCAAGGTGAGGGGAAAGGCAACGGAGCCCGCCACAGCGACATGCTCGGGAAGGTTCAGACTCGAGCAGCTGCGCAGAGCAAGCTTCTGGACGGCCGAAAGGAGCGAAGGCCAATGCCTCCCGTGAATGCCCGTTCATAAGAGAATCGCCGTAACTGGCTAGCCACATATGACATCGTGTGGAGATGTTTGCAACAGCACCAGATCAAAGCAGGGCTTGCACGGCGAGTGTTCCACAGATGCGCCTCTGGCTCAGCCCCTTTGACCACGGCGTCAACCAGACCGCACAGCTCGCACACCCATCCAGCGTAGATGCATCAGGCTGACGCGGCATCCAACAAGTTGCCGAGGGCTTGCAGATCCTCACCTCTCCCGCTCCCTCAAAGCGCAAGTGTTGGCTGTAGCGCATGTCAGCGCCGCCCGTGCTGCGGCTAGCAATGACGAGGCCCTCCCCTGCGTCTGTTCGCTGCAGCAGGCCGTCGTCAGGCCCGAGCGGCGCATCCTCGGCGGCTGTGTTGAACTCCCGGCCCAGCCCCTTGAGAGCCTCCGCAGTACGAAGCACGCTGGCAGATGGCACCTCCTGAAGAAAGCAAACACTTCAGTCGGGGAATTAAACGGGCCAGCCTGGCGGCATTGCACAACAACCCCCTTTCGGATGAAGGCATGCGTGGCTCAGGTATTGAGGGTTTGAGCGGCAGCGGTACCTGCTGCGCTGGGTCCAGGCGCTCCTCCAGGTCGACCTCCCCGTAGTAGAAGCCGGCATTCACGGCAGCCTGCTGCAGCAACACCTCGCCAATGGAGAAGCTGGGCGCGGCCACGCAGCCCTGCACGACAACAGGGAGAGGGGCGGCCGTGTAATGGGAGAATGGCATGGGGACCATCCTCAGAATCAGATGTGGTCAGAAGCACAGACCATGGAACATAGACTTTGAAGGGCATGACTGTTTATGAAAAGAAGTGATGGCAAGGTGCCTCAATCCAGCAAATAGTAGAAGCAGTGAAGCATCCAGTGCAGCGTTCTCACCATGCTAGACTTTTCACAGAAGTCAATGAGAGTGGACAGCTGCTTGGGTGTGAGGTCCTGGGCTCCAACCACACTGCGGAGCCCAAAGGCGGTCGCCTGCACAGCACAGCAGGAGGGGGGCAAGCAGCGTTAGGAAGCGGGAGTGCATTCAGACGAGGTGTGGATGCAGGAGAGCGATGATCAGGGGCTGATGGCAAGATGTGGGTTTGCATGCTCGTGGGCAGGCGCAAGGGAAGCCAACTACACAAAACAGCGCAGGTTGAAGGGGCTTGGACCGACCTGGCGGACAGTTTCGTAAGCGGTGCCGCCGCCCCCAATGTCTACCACCACCCCCAGGTCGTCGCGCGCCTGCTCTGCGTACAAGACAAGAACCCACAGCTGGGGGTGTCAGGCTGCCGGATGCCAGCCAGGCAATCACAGCCACAGGCACAACAAGGAAGGACGCCCAAGGCAGCGTGCGCTGCCAGGCAATACGTGCAAGGGTCCTGCGCTGGTGGGGCGGCCCCCACCTGGGAGATGGAGCTGAGCACCATGATGATGTCGTTCAGGACAGGCAGCTCCAGCGGCTCCAGCCCCGCCACCTGGCACGCCAAGAAACAGTGGCCCCCATCAGAGAAAGACACACCATCGTAATTCTCCTGCAAGTGCATGTGCGCCGAATGCTGAACAGACATCTGCTTGCTGGAGCCCAGGCCGCAATGGGCATTTGAAATGAGGGGTGGGATGCTCACCTCCCCAATGTCCTGCCCTGCGCAACTAGGATCCACCGCGCCGGCCACCTCCATGCCGCGTGCCTTGTTCACAGCCCGCACCACCTCACGCCCAATCTCGGACCCCACACCGACCACAACCACCTGACAAGAGCAGGTCGTGAGACTTCGGAATGTGCAGCGGCATCTAGCATGCAGATTCAAGAGTCCCAAAAGGAAGGGTCAGCTCCAATACGTCTCCCAGCCCGCTTCAGGAACATACCTTGATGTTGTTTCTGCTGGTGGCGCCCGCCCCTGCTCTGCACACAATGGTGCCCCGCTGGCGGACCTGATCTCGCGAATGCAGCACCACCGTCGAGGGGCCTTTTTGCCCCACCTCTCCCCGCCCTTGTGCACCACCGGTCAGGCACCGCACCGTACTCGTGCAGCACACGGTGGGGGCTGGCTGCCACGGCGGGCCTGCGCGGAGGACACTGCGGGCTGGTCGGCATGGCGCGCACCCAGCTTGCCCATGATGCTGGTGCCGCAGCACCCCGTGAATGAGGAAGTGCTCCCGGGACAAAGCCGGGCAACACGTTCGGGAACCCATGCCAATGCGATCGGAGGCTACTATCTGGCACCTGCTACCGCAGCTACGCAAAAGCCTGCATGCGTGAGCGAATGCTGCATTATAATTTACGCTGCATGTTCCACATGCTTTTGCGCAACACTGACATCAAGTTGAATGACGGTGGCAGTTGTCAAGACTCAACACTACATATGTACTGACGTACCGTACATAGAGGCGCGGCCACCGAGCAATTTGCAAATGCCTACCGTAGGGTGACTGACCCTGGGGATTTTGCGCTTCGACATCGGATTCTGATTTTGAAAGGGACGGGCCAAAATTCTGTCTGGGAGATTCTCCGAGATATGGTCGGGCGTATACCGTCCGATGCTGCGAGTTAAGCCAATTGAGATCGGACGGTCGTCGCGCGAATCGTAAGTCGTAAGTCGTCGCGAGTCTCGGAAGGACTCGGGAGTCAGGACTCAGGAGTCAGAACACTGAGGACAGGCTCGAGCCTCGGAGGCTGTGAGGCTGGAGCTCTGCATCTGGCCACTGCTACCGAGTGCCCTTGCACATTGGGCCGTCTCTGGAGCCCACTGTCATGCACTGCATCTTTAGCTAAGGCACGTACCGTCCTTGTGACATATTCTTAAAGTTGACCGAAAGATCGATTTTACATTGCTCAGCGCAACTAGTTAGCTGCACTGCATTAAGGCGCATGAGATGCCAGATGCGAGGTAGGTCATCAATGATCATTTTCCATGAAATTGCCGTACAATATACATTTCGACTGATTCAGTTCAATGCTTGCCCTAAGTTCATGCGCTTGCAATCACTGGTCTTGCATGCATGTGCACATGTAAAGGCACCAGCAAGTTCAAGCTTTAGGATGCTCGGTACGTACTCCCAATCGCTTTTGGTTGCCCGGCCTCTTTGCAACTTATTTTGGTAATGCATCCATGCTCATGACTGTGGATTGAACTTTAGAGCCCTCTACTTGACATCAAGCAAGTCCATAAGGTGTTGCATTCAAAAAGGACAAAACGTGATAAAAATGGTCTTGAAGTAGAAAGCCAGGTGATTGATATTTGAACCGCAACTCACTGGCTACAACAATCGAAAGTTAAGCGAGCAATAGACCTTATAGTATTTAAGCAAGTCGTGGTCCCTTTCCTATGTAAACAAGCTTTTGCGTGCAGGTCGTTTCAGACCCTGTTGGAAGTCCGTGGCAGATGCAGGCGGTCTGTTTCATGCCCCTGGGAATCAGAACAACGTGGACCGAGGACGCAGGCTTTTGGTTGATGACCCGCGAAAAGCGTTTCCTCTCCCTCCACCTTCAAACAACCAAACCGTTGTGGTGCCGGCTGCCCTTGCAACTTGTTTGGGTTCGATCGCACCAGATCATGCGTTGCTCACTCCAAGCGCACCGTGCACTCCTCGCGCTACACCTTGTCCCCCGGGTCGAGCTCGTCCTCCGTGGTTACGTGCGCCCCGTTGCGCGTGGGCGACGGCGCGCGCGAGGTGCGCGGCGTGGAGGCGGCGCTGGCGGGGTTGGAAGCGCGGCGGTACTTGGCCTTGACGGGCACGAGCTGCTGCTCCTTGAGCTCCTCCACGCTGGGGATGGCGGCGTCCAGCGTGAGGCCCTTGGCGAGCGCGGGGTGCGTGTACGCCGCGTCGCTGATGTCGCGCAGGTCCCACGACGGGTACTTCACGCTGTCGATCACGTCTTTCTCGTTCGCGCTCTGCACAGTAAGCCACGGCACGACTGTCGGCCTCTGCTTCGCCGTTTCGAGCATGCTCCTCTGAAGCGGAGCAGTGTAGATGCCACCGAATGTGTTCGATTGGGAGCGTATCACGAGCTGCTCTTGCGAGGATGAACGCCAGGGCGACACTCGGTGTGTCGCTCCCTTCAGTGTGCTGTCAAATTCGCAAGCCACAGCACGTAGTTACACGATCAAATCTTCCGTTTGCGATTCAGTGTTGCGCTTGGCGTCTGCGGGCGTGATAGGAGCGTTACCTCGAGGGGGTAGCGCGAGAAGTTGGGCTCGAAGCGGTCGCGCAGCCAGACGCTGTAGACGAGCGTGAGCACCGGCAGCGGCACCGCAAAGGGCGCCACCTTGGAGGCGAGCTTGAGCGAGAGCACGCCCAGCAGCGTGATCTGCGCCACCAGCAGCGCCACGATCACACGATTAGCCACGAATGGCCACAGCCCCGCGCTGCTCTCGTACTGCCGCTCGTACACGTTGATGATCTGGTTCTTGTACACCACGTACCTGCAACCAGCAGCCAACACCACACAGCACGCCGTCAGGAAAGCGGAGCCAGTACCGCTGCGGCCAGAGATTTACTCTGCCCCAAGTCAAGGAGCAACAGAAGGCCGAGCACACCTCCCTAACGCAAGTTTGGAGTCGCAAGCTTTACTGCATCCTCTGGAAATGGTCGCATAAGGACTCTATGATGAGCGATACGGACGCAAGAGTCCATTGATGCCTGCAACTGGTACTCCGTCAGTCCCGTCTTGTCAACTCGGCGGGGATGCTGGCGGGAGTGGGACGCCAATGCAGCAACTTTGACGACTCTTTCACTGCGATTAGGTGTCCTTGACGAAACAGGCAGCAGGAGATGCCGGTGCGCGTGCGCGTGCTGACCCGATGACGAGGAAGAGCAGGAGGAAGGGCAGCAGCAGCGGCGCGATGGGCGCGTACACCAGGCCCAGCAGAATGTAGAACAGCAGGCTCGGCAGCTGCACGCACCGCACAACGCAACGGCCAGCGTCAGACAACCAGGCAGGCGGCAGCGCCGACCAGAAAGCTCTCCAGAGCCTTCAGGGGCGGAGGTTGCTTTGGGAGGTCCTAAGAAAGGCACGCCAGGAAAAAGCGGAGAGAATAGGAGACAGGCTTTGCAAGTCTTGCCACGAACTCCCCATTCCGCAGGTCTCCAGCCAAGCGGACCCGGAGGGACAACCCAAGCTGACGGCCGCAGGCAGCCGATGCCCCGAAGTTCCTGAAGCAGCGGCCGTGCAACGGCTCACCAGCTCTTCGTAGTGGAGGCGCTGCAGGTTCATGGCATTTTCGCGGTCTTTGTCCGTGACGACGAAGAGCGCAACCCGCAGGTGGTAGAGCAGGAGGGGGAAGAGGCGCAGCAGCTCTGCAGGGAAGCCGGCCCAGCCGTCGACCATGATGTACGTGATGAAGAAGCTGGACTTGGTGGGGATGGCGTTGCCCAGCGTCTCCGGCAGCTTGGTCGGCTGCGACACGAAGCTGCGCAGCTGCTCGAACAGGCTGCCCGTCAGGATGCTCCCGAAGAACACGTTCACCTGCACGCGCGCGCAGGGCAACCTACTTTTCAGGGCGGAGCAATGGGCGCATCGCAGAAAGAGTCACGTAAAAGGGCGGAGCAATTGGCGCATCGCAGAAAGAGTCACGTAAAAGCTTTCTATCATGGCCGGAGCGCTGTCACAAGGCTCCCTAACGTTACGAGAAAGGAATATCAAATGGGCGCATAAGATGCACATTTTCGACTGGACGACCCCAGCGCTGAGAGTCTGTTGCATCCAGTGTCTGCAGGCAACGGTGATTGGGTGCTCTGCCGAATGAGCGGGTCGACAGCGGAGGGTGCAGGCGTGGCTCACGAGCTGGAAGTAGTAGACCTTGATGGCGGCCTGCCTGACGATGGTGCTGGTCGAGGGGTGGCCCTCGAAGGTGCTCATAGTGCGCAGCAGTAGTGGCAGCAGCGCCAAAAACAGCTTCAGCACCAGCCCCGGCAAGAACCCGCTCACGAACCCCGCGATCACCGGCCTGCACAACACGCCCACCCGCCGATGTGGTCAGGCAGGGCAGCGCGACTAGGGGCGTTAAGAACGGGCAATACGGCCACCTTTCACGCGAAGACTTGTGTGTGTGCGACGGATGGCATCATTCGCATCAAGTACGAAAGGGGCGTTACAAGGCAGCCTACTTTGAAGTGGTACCCGGTTAGCACTACCGATCGTGATGTCACCTCGGCAAGCGGCACAGAAGAAGCGGATTCGTTACTCATAGCGGGACGGCGCTATATTTGGTAGCAGACTGCCAGGAAAGGCACAGCTTGGTCGGTATGATATGAAGCACAAGCAGGAAAAACGGGAGGTGATCAGCTCACACGTCTACGATCTCCTTGACGGGGGTGCCGATATGGCGCAGGCTGTCTAGGTTGGCGAGCGACTGGACCAGCGAGATGGGGACCATGTAGAAAAAGACCTGCCAGCGCACAGCACGGGGAGCACGCTCAGGGCATGCGGTGTCCGATTCGTTGTTCCTTGTGTCAAAGCGGACGCTCTTGTTGTCACTTCAACGGCGGTGCAAAAGAAGACGTTGCCAGAATGCAATCGACCAATCGGAACGAAAGCGTTAGGGTGTGCAAAGGGGCCTCCCCTACTTCAACAACGATCTGGGAAGTCCCGTTTAGACCTCCCCTTGATGTGGCACGTGGGCATGGCCTACCAGGAAGAAGACGGCGGTCCCCACAGCGAGGCGGCGCAGGCCTTGGTGCCACTTGGACATGCCCAGGTTGGGCCAGTACACGTCGCGCGGCTCTGGCGCCCACGACGTGATCCACAGCTGCGCCACCCGCAAGCACCCGCACACCGTCAGCGCAAAGGCCGGCTGATGATATGCCGTTGATGTGAAGCAAAAAGGAGTCACTGGGCATGGACTGGCGCACCAATGCTTGACTGTTCAGAAGCAGTGAGCCGGCTTCAAAAGCCCTTGATGGCCCGAACTCCAACTTTACTAACGCTAGCATCTCGTTACAAAAGTGGTCTTTTTTATCGGCTTACATGTTGCCATTTTATACATGCTGACATATGTATGTTGCCGTCATTCTGACCTGGGGGTTCTTCGAAACCTGCGTTTGCGCCGCCACGGCTGCCCCCCAGCGGTTGCGGAACGTGACGAAGGCGGCATTGACAACGCGCTTCTGGCTGCTTTGAATGATGCCGGACTCCGTGGCCGCCTCCTCCCGCAGCTGCGACAGTTCCCTGGAGGACACAATTGGCCTAAAATCAGGAGACCCAGGACGGCTGGTGATGGGAGGGTGATTGAGACAACTTACTTCTTATGCTTTTCGAGCCCAGATAATCCACCTTGGGGATTGCTCTTGATCAAGGAGAACGTGAGGGGGGCTTTAGGAAAACTTCGGATGCGGAGGTGGTCAATATTGGAGTTGGAATTCTCCCAGACCAACACTCAAACAGCTATGATCCTTCAATGCAATCGCACTCTAAATTAGCCAGTAGTCCGTCCATTTGCTGGGCACGTTTCGAAGCCGGCGCCTCACTTTTCGTAGAAGTCGATGGAGTCGACTTTGGGCCCCCGCAGCCCCAGGAAGCCCGTCCGGTGCATGGGTCGCCCCTTGCGCGGCTTGCGCTCCATCTTGATGCGCAGCGCGTCCACCTTGTTGGCTGCAACCGCACCACACGCCGCAGTTAGCCTTCCAGCATCGTGCCAAGCAGGGGCTGACTTTCGCGGGTTTGCTCTGCACTCTGATTCGACTACTAAGCCTTGCGGCTCCGCTCCTGTTGCGTGCAAAACGAGAGGAGGTGTTTGCAGTCTCTTCGAATTGATCAACAGCACTCTACCTTGTGCAGCAACGAGGTTGTAAAAGGAGCTGCTTTTGGGAGTATGCAAGTGGAGCACGGGGCCGCAGCCCACCTGTTTTGTCTCTCTTGTTGACGAGCGCCCAGAGCGGGTTGGCATTGATGACGACGTTGTGCGCGAAGTAGATGTCCGGGTACTGCACCCGGAAGTAGCGCGCCACGCGCTGGCTCATCGTCTCTGACGACTGTGCGTCCACCTTCGGGATCTGAAAGCGCCAAGGAATGTGAAGGGGCCTTGTTCAGAGCCCTTGACCTTGAAAGCAGGGATTGAGCCGCCTCGTGTCGCTGCTGAAGCAACAGAAGCATTGCATACAGCAAGCTCCCCTTTTCAAACTCAACTCGCAATTCTTGAACCCAACCTACCGAGTTGGCCAAGCAAGATCGAGCACTATGTGACCATACCAATTGTACACTTCTTCGAGTTGCAACAAGCCCGTGTTTGGGCAGTCCATGCAACACGTGCGCACCTCGGTGGTGAGGACAGTGAACTGGTCGGGCTGGGGCTGCAGGTCCGCCATGTAGCCCAGGCGCAGCCGTGTGATGTACTCGTACTCCTGCAGTGGGGGGCGCGCAAGCACAGGTTGAAACCAGGGGAGAGGCGCCCACAATCTGCTCGATAGCAAGAATGCAGAACAGAAACCGATCCCAAATCGAGAGGGATGCGCAACCGAGTAGCAGAAGCAAGAAATCGCAGGCGGTCAAGCCAGCAGTGTGGAAGCCAGCTTGAAGCGACCGGGGTCAGGCCAGGCAAGGGGCTTACTTTCCAGAGGCAGTAGTACGCCCAAAAGGCAAACATGTAGGCGGAAAGGAGGTGCGCCCACATCCTGCGGCACAGAAGCAGAGCTTTGGTTGAGAAATCGGACTTTGATTGCTGTCGTCGCAGAAGGAATCAGAGGTCAAGGAAGTAGCACGAAAACAACAACGAGACCTCTCTTTTGAGACCTCTCTTTCGTGAAGAACATGCCCCAGGCCCTCACCGGCTCACCTATCGGACCTGTCCTGCACGTTGGACAGGCTCAGCTGATCCACTGCGCTAAAGCTGGACTTGGGGTTGACCGCATGCTGCTGCCTGTGTAAACGGTGAGCACCCGATTCATCGCACCATTTGTGCAAAGCAATTTGTGCTGCAGTAGAGCAGGAATTTCACAACGGGGGCTGGCACGAGGAGTGGGGGGCAGGGGCAAGGAGACACAAAGCAGAAGGGTAAGTGGGGCAAGTATGCGCCAAGCATGTCACAGCAGCATGCCGTAAGAGAGCCAGCCTGGTCTCACTGGACGTTGTTATCCGTCTTGTTGATGGGGATGAGTACGATAGCACCCCACAGAGCCATGGGGAACAGCATCTTCATGCTGGCCACACAAACAGCAAGAGACGCAGGGTCAGGCTTCGAGTCCTGTATATCTTTTTTCAACTGTACAGTTTTATCAAGTGGAGGTCGCCCTCAGCTGATGCAACTCGTTCTAAGTGGCGGCCCTAGATTGCGATGAGCCGACTGACTTTGTGTACCCTCATGTACTCTCTGGTCTGACTAAGTGCGATGGGAGGAATGCTTACTGAAAGTGGGCTGGTTTTGAAATATGATATGCAGAGTCAAGAGGGGTGCAACAAACAAGGACACCAGACTGTGCCATCAATGGTCCAATGCACTACTTTTTCCACAATCATACATGTATAATCACCTGAAAAAGAAGACGCGCAGCACCACCACCTGGGCAACAAGAACAAACTAAAAGTCAGTTGAGGCTGCCAAGATCATGGAAGCAGCAAAATCATTTGACGGCAGGCAATCTTTTGATCAACAATGCCTGACAAGAAGCATGAGTCCCAGAGTGCCCCTCACCGCGTCGAGGCCGGCTGTAGCAATGAGCTCCTCCTCGGGCATCTTGAGTGCCCCGTGCAGCCAGTCCAGCAGCCGCAGGTTCAGCATGAAGCGCTCCAGGCCCGTCTTGCCCGTCTCCTTGAACTTGCTGGGGTCGCGCTGCACGCAAGGGAGACACCACTCTCACAATGCAGACAGGAGAAGCATCCCTGCACAAAATGGACCGCCAGTCCGATGCCCACCTGGGGGCACCCTGCAATATTTGCAGAGCTGACAGCATTCCGTGTAGCAGCTAGTGTGAAGCATACTGCCCTCACCTGGAGGAGTGCGGGGAAGTAGACGCGCGTGTTGATGGGCATCTTGATGGCCACGCTGTAGGCCGCAATGAAGATGGTGGCCAGCCCCAGGTTGATGCCCGCAGCCACGCCCAGGTTCTCCAGGTCGCTGCCCATGGTGCACGCCAAGCACAGCAAACGGGCAACGAAAATGGTGTGGCAGACTCTACTTTTCAGTCTACAAGGTTCTACAAGTCGCTGAGCTTACAAGCTACAGAAGCATCGCATCCCTCAAACTCAATTTTTGCAGCAACAAGCAACCCCACAGCTGATGCGCCACAGATATGTGTTAATGCCAAGACGGTCTGCTTGTACATCAATCACTCTCAACTACCTATAAAACTTCCACGCTTTCCCCTGAGGACCTCTACTCCTAAAGGTTCAGACTATCTACACAGGGTACCAGACAAAACCGATTGGAATGCAGCCTCCGCCTGCCAAGCCATCCCAACGCCATAATGCCATCAGCCGCCAAGGCTGCACACGGGTGTTGGAACAATGTCTTTTACCTTATACTGTATACTGGCATGGGGCATTGCAATGAGGTTCCAAAGCCTAGGGCAAAGGCGCTCCCCCTAGCTGTAGCCGCTCGATCATGCAGCAGTTACAGTAGGTAGCTGGCAAACCCCCCATGATGATGTACCCCCATGTACCCCCATGATGATGTATGTGACAGATTGGTGCCAGTTGTCGTTGCCTGGGAGTCGGCATCGGAGGAAAATTCAGATTCTCAGAATCCAAAATGGTCTACACGTGGAGCTTGGGATCCTTTTCATCCACACATTTTGACCTTGAAATCCGGAATGGTTGACATGTCAGCACCGGGGCACACGCAAATTCGGCGCGCCCCCTGCCTAACAGTACAGGCCTCTGCCAATGCCATACTTGAACCGGCCGGTGGCTGCTTGCATCAGATTCAAATTGGCTTGCAAGAGAGGAGACGGCCCGGAGTCCGGACTCTAGTCCTAGACACACTGACAGCTAGGACTCGTCGGAGGACAGGACATTGGCAGGAGATACTGTGTTTCTCCGCAAGCTGCTAGTGCTGGGTCCCCTCGCTGCACAAGGACTCCACAATGGCCTTGACAGCTTGCTGCCGTGTGGGAAGCATTTTCAAGCTGCCACTGGATATTGCCGCCAAGCAGTCGTGTTCGCAAAGACACTTCAAGACTTGCTCCGGTCCTATAAGCAGCCTAAGATTAGGCAGCATTGCATACCACCAAGGCCCCGCGGCACAGTTCTTGCTGAGGCAAGTGCAGACTCCCGCGCACCATGTTGGTCACCATAATGTAGACAGTACTGGGCACACGACAAGAGCGGCAGAGCCCGCAGTCGCGAATGGAAAGCCAGCTCACACAAAGTCCTTTCAAAATGTCAAAACGGAAGAAGGTGAGGCGGTTCTTTGTTGTGCAGATCAGCACCTTGGCTGAAGGAACTCTGCCGATATTGGCCTTGGAGATGTCTAGTCCCTTGACAAGCAGGAACGTTGCTATGCCGACGACAACATCGCACATTGTGAAGGTTCAAGAAAGTCGCAATATGTCGTAGCTACGTAAGCAGTGAGAGCTCCTGTGAGCATCCGGCGATGGAAGACACTTCGAATGTCGATCACTGACTTTGTAGAGATTGATCTGCCGTCCTGGTCAAAGCGTTGTTTTCCTTCCAGAGTTGTTGGCTGGCATCCAAGCCGAGATTGCTGCCAAGCGGTTGCCCTCGCGGGCGGGCCCAGGAATGCAGCTGTTCTACAACAATTACAAGAAAGCGGTGAGGGGCAGGCTTGAGTGGGGTGGAGTCGAAGCACAGCCCACATTGCACAAGACGCGTCCCCCTTGACAACATACACCCTTAGCCAGTGCAACAGGGACCATCTTGCAATGTGGTGCTTTTCGAGGGCTTGGGGTGGCCGTCGCCACCCCTTGGCAGCGAACATGCGAGCTCCGCTGTTCTGACACACCTGTCCTGCGTGCGCAGATGCTTAGCAGCGGGCGGCCGGATGCAGAAGAGACTGCAGTGCGTGTTATGTCTATGGTGTTTGACCGGATCATGGTCCAGTTCGAGGTGAGCCACAGTTCAACGGGGGCTTCGCACCTCAGCTGACTCGTTACAGCCGGGGATACCTTGCAACAGTGTAATTCCGCTCGAAGGCGGTCCTTGAACATGAATGTTCTTGTAGGACGCTGGCAGCATGCTGAAGCGCAGTACATCAGTGAACCTGGTCGGAAGCTTCTTCCAATCCTGCGCAAATACCATTGCTGCAGGACCCATTCACATTCAATTCGCACCACCTTGCCATCAGAGAACCGTACGATTACTACCGCTTTGGCCAGGAGTATGTGGGGCCTCTCCTCAACTTCAGGTGGGTGGGTGTCACTGACCTAACATTCAGATCACTCAGATCCTCCAGCATCTCGGCATCTCCGCTGATGCTTCCGCCACCCAATCTCGGTTTGTGTGAGGCAGAAACCATGTGAACTGAGATGAAGGAGACGGCACGTACTCTTGACACATGTTCGGAGCTTTCAGTGACTCACGAACTCTTGACAAGCACCGTCTCCCTCAGCGCGACTGCACTGTTCTCCCCAGTCAAGTGTGTCAAAAGGAGTGGTACTTGCTGGGGGCCTTTGCTATTGTAAATTCGCCCAACTTGCAACTCTGTTGTGCAGTGAGTCGTACTTGGGCAACCTGCACCTGTTTGATGCGATGGAGGAACAGCTACGAGCGGGCCACAACGTGGTGCTGCTGTCCAACCACCAGACGGAGGCAGACCCCGCCGTCATCGCACTGCTGCTGGAGCACTCCCACCCCTTCCTGGCTGAGAACCTGGTGAGGCGACCCCGTCCGGTGGCACCACTTGGCTAGAACTCCGACACCATGCACCTGGCATGGGGTTTCCGAAGATCATATTCTAGCCGAGGGGCCCTCGTCTGTGCACGAACTAGGAAGTCGACCGGCGCTTGTTTAAAGCTAACTGTGCTGCGACGTTCGAAGTCGCTTTCAGAGCGGCAGCCTGCTCTTGCGTGTGCGCTTTCCAAGCCCTTGGACCTTCCTGGTGGGGCATATGACAAGTTTTCCAATCGGGTTTCATTTAGCAGGGACCCTTGTTCCACGTGCGGCTCCATTCTTCGACCGCGCGTGCTGTATTTGTTGCCTTAACTTGGGTCGAATGACAGCGCTCCTCAACGACGAATCAAGCACACCCGGAGCCACCTTTTGCAGACGTACGTTGCTGGTGACCGCGTGGTACACGACCCTTTCGCCAAGCCCTTCAGCATGGGCAGGTACGACTCCTGCGCCACTCTACGAGCCAATTGTCAGCGCTCGACTCCAAGTTTCGGCAGGCTAGGATACATTGAACGGGGCACCCACTCTTCCAATCGGCATACGCTTTTGTTAAGTCGTCTTACCGTACTTGTCACATCAGCCACGAGGACTCCTTTCGATTGCACGAAGTCTCCAATATCGTTGAGTATTTCCCGCTAGGCTGCATTGAGTGGGATGCGTGCTCTGATGCGTCGCGTGGTGTCGGCAGGAACCTGCTGTGCGTGTACTCCAAGAAGCACATCAACGACGTCCCCGAGCTGGCCGCCGAGAAGACCAAGGCCAACCGGCGCACCCTCGTTGAGATGGCCCGCCTCTTCAAGTGAGCGCCCGGCCGGCCTCGTCGCACTCGTCTCTGCGTTCGTTCTGACAGCAGATTGCTGCCTCGAAGAGCATCGACATAGTGACACTGGAAGGTTCGTGCAGAAAGAAGGGACGAAGCATGCGATGAAGCTTAAAGTGTGCCTGTTGCTTGCAGGGCGGGGGGACAATTCATTTGGATCGCTCCCAGTGGGGGCCGGGATCGACCAGACCCCGCCACAGGACAGTGGGTGCCGGTAAGCGCAGCGGACCTTACATTGGGGGGAAGTTTGCCGGTATACAGGCGACCCGGCACGATCTGCACATCATGTCTGAGAATCTTCCACGGAAATATTTAGCTGAGCTATTTCGGCCAAAATGGAATAGGTGCCTTAAGTTCTTTTTGAGTCCTTTGATTCAGCACGTGGATTGAATGTATGTATGTGCAGGCCGCGTTTGACGACTCTTCGGTAGAGTTGATGCGGCGATTGTCCGACGACAGCCCCGTGCCCGGGCACCTGTACCCGCTCGCCGTCCTGTGCCACGACATCATGCCGCCACCGCCCACGGTACGCGCCAGCCGCAACAAGGTCTTGTTGTACAAGGCATCAACGAGAACTGTGGACACTGGCGCATCAAGCTCGTCGTCATTGGGTGACTTTTCATTGCGTACCCGTGGTGACTCTGCAATGATCCATGCTCTGGATGTGCACGATGGGGACGTCCTGCATTCTCGCGGCTGATGCGACCGTCGTGTGCGTGCTCGCGTGCAGCTGGACAAGGCGCTGGGCGAGCAGCGGATCACCAACTACCATGGGGTGGGCATGTCCGTGGGGCCGCAACTGCATTTCGAGGAGGTCTGTCAAGGGATCGAGGATAGAAAACAGGTGAGCCCTCAATCTTTTCCCTCTTGACTTTGAGGCCGTTACGTAACCCCGAGTGTGGCTCAAGATGTGGGCTCGGGACGTCTCGATCTCAGCATTTTCCTTCCAAGGGCATCTTTTTTCCCCACCAGAACCCGGCCGTATTCTCCTCAGGAGCCAGCCTTGTGGAAGTGAGAAAACAAGCGGCACGCCACGGCAGGCAGCCAGTCGTGCAGGCGTGTGCCAGCTGGCCTAGCTGCGTGGGGGCCGTGGGGCAGCTGGCCTGATGCCGCACTCGTGCTGGATGCAGGCCCGTGCCGTCTACTCTGCCGCAGCGTTTGCCGCAGTGGAGGAGCAGTACAAGGTCCTCGAGGCGGCCGTGCACGGCAGCAAGGGCACCGCCTCGTCCACCGCGGCAGTGCGGCTGGAGCAACCCTGGAAAGTGGAAAAGGACGCGGCCCTGGTCTCATGACGATTTCGGGCCACATGTAGGCGCAGGTGGCAGGCTGACGTAGTGACGCGCGCACAACCAGGTTTCACGTAGCATCAGGGTCAAGCGCTTGGCCACGGTACGAAAGCACAGACTGACGACACGTCACCCCTGCAATCTTGCAAGAAGCTTCGGAACTCTGGTCGAAGCTGCTTGAGGCTGATGCCTCAAGACAATCCTTTGGTTACCTTCGGAAAGCAGTCGGGCTGGGCTGGGTCGGGGCCGCCCTTGCCTGGCACGTTATATGCACTATTGAGATATGCACAATTCGTGACGCATCACTGATAGGTCGAAACGATCGAGGATCAGATCTGGACAATCCGCTTGTTAATGCGCAGGTGGTAAGCCTGAAGTGAGTCTAATCAACCAAAAGTGATCATTGAATTTTGAGAGTTGCCAGTCATTCAGATCTGGTTTGAAACCATTCTTTGGTACTGTGGGTCAGTGCAAGGTGAGCTAGCTAAAGACTTCCGCTAAAATGCCATCACGTGAGTCAGTGCATGGCAAAAAAGTTCCCCCTGCTCTCAGTCCAACCGTCAACGATTCAATTCGGCATGTATCATGTGTGGCCACACCGGACCTAGTTCAAGACCTACATTGCAACTCAGTGACAAACTTTTGTATTATATCTCGCTAAGCGGCTGTCAACTGCTCACAGTGCCGGGCCAGGCCATTTTAAAGCATCATATATGGCCTGCGGATCGTCTTGACGCATCATTGGCCGCGTGCAATGTCGTTGTATGGCAGACGCAATGTACACTGACCATTGTAGTACGTGATGGTCACTAGCCGGATGGACGTGCCTCAGTGATCATAGATGTACACAGAGCTGCCCCGTCCCCGGGCCCATGCATGCGCCCTCGTTGCCCATGCCTGGCCGGATGATCCATATGTGGAAACGGAAATATGCAGAGCTAGGCCCGCGTGCCAGCAGGTGACCCATAGGTAGCGGCCAGAATTGGGTTGAAGTATACTAACGCGTTGGCGCTGGCCGCCGGCTCGACATAATCAAAAGTGAGTAGCTCAATTCATGATGCGCAACGTACCATGCATGGAAAGAGCGTACATTGTTATTGAATTACATACCCGGCGGGCGCGGCCAGCGCGCGCGCCGCGGTCGACGGCATGTGAACCGTATGCATGCGGCATGCCATGAGCCTGCCGCATGTGCTCATGATAATCCGACAGCTATATAGAATTGAGACTGTATGGCAATTCAATTGACTACATTTATTCCGCCGGTACCTCCTGCCCACTAGACAGCCTGAATTTCGTCAAGGTTTAAAAACTCCATGTATACGCAAAAGCAAGCTCTAAACAGTCTACAATTTAGACCGTCCTGACCGGGTATATAGGATGCAAAACAACATATTCCAAGCATGTGAGATCGACCTGCATTTGATTATGCATGAAATGGCGCACCCACGTTGGGCAGCAAGGTCGGAACCGGTGATTGAACAGCTTTCAAGTTCCATCATGACCTTGTCAAGTAGTTTCTTTGATTCAGCAATGACTGTATCTGCCTCGAACAACATAGACTGGTAACTAGCAAAGAAAGCAACATGTTTGCTTGTGCCCGAGTTAATCTGGTTCAACTATGTCCACCTTGCTTCGTTGGTACTATACCAGTCCTACACTATGATTGTGATCAGGTACAACGGTCGGTTAACTGGTCGCATGCCCGCATGCACAACTTAAGAGAGCAATCTCTAAGCATGGAACTGATGTCATTTGAGCAATCTCTCTTGCTATTCAGTGACCACTCCTTGATGTGTTCCAGAATCTGCGTAAACTTATCCCGATTGTCTGTACTAATGGGCTCACTCGAAAACAACATCCGACCGCAGCACGTACTTGACTCCTTGCTTGACCTCCCTGGCCTCATGCAAAAGGCATCTGTCCCCATGGACATGCAGCAAAGCAAGGCCAGTTTCTGGGGCCACCTGCAAACATTTGTTAAAACAAGCTAGATGATCCTCGCAATTCGACCCTGCTAGGAGGAAACGGAATGGCCTAAGCCTTTCTGTCCTGAGAATACGTAGTCATGTTGAGGCATCGAGTCTCCAAAGCAGCATTCTCAAGGTAATTCGTTCCTTTTTGTATTAAGCCTTGTGCACGACATGTCAAAGTCGACCATCTTGCTCCAAAGGACGTACCTTGGCCACTTGTACTCCTCTTCGTCCATAGAAGACTGTCTCTCCTCCTTTTAGTGCTTCCTTCTCTGGGGCCGTCGTCCTCCCTCCCGAAAGATAGACAAGTAGTGTATACCCAGTATAGAGGCCACGATCGACTCGAACACTCTCGTCTACGTGCTTGCCGAATTTTTGCCCCTTCTCATACTTGTATATGCGCACTGCAACACCACAATTGATGACCAGGGTCCATGTGTAGGCATGTTCTAGAACTGTATCGTCCCTTCACACAAGCACGATGTAATCACAACCGTCACAATGGTCATCTAGACGAATCAGACTCTGGTGCAAGCTTTACTGAGACATGATATGAAGCAGAAGAACTTTGAGAGCAATCAATCCGAATGTGCTTACCGTTAGGATTGAATTTGCTGGGCCATTTGCCTTCTATCTGCAGTGATGGCGCTGTGCATTGTGAGACTTCGTAGCCAGTGTCCCTGTCATGATGACCTGGCCAAGGAGATGTCAATCTCGTTGTGTCTTCGACAGGTGTACGTGAGTTGAAAAAACAAGCTTTTAGTAGCAAGACAAGTGCGCCAGCACGCTGAGTCGAAATGGTACTCACCTGTAGTAGTTTGACAAGCAAAGAGCCTAAACCGCTGTCCCAGATGCTCTGCGCTAAGTCTGCATCCTCCACAGCAAGCCTTCCGTTGTCTCTGTAAGCCTGTACGCACAACCAGCTGCATAAAAGCCCTGCAGTGCCTTTTATTTGCTTATTTACGAGTTAAAGGGCGGCTACCAACCTTCCAACAGCAACATGCATTCAAGTACCTACAATGAGAGAAATTTCTCTTCAACTTTGACCCCAGAGTAAACAACAAACGGTGCCAAAAGGAAACTTACTGCCACCAGTACTGAGTGTCACGTTGGTAACTGGGCTCTCGACGCCTGGCTTTGGCCTTGGGCTGGGCTTCTGTGTAAGCGGCGCCAAGAGAATGAAGCACAGTGGATGCCGGAAGCTTTCAAGGTTGGTAAGACAAAATAAATATAGGAAAAAGGTGGTGGGACAACCAGTGCAGTTGCCACCACTAGTGACCATCACCTCTCCAAACTTTGGACCCCGGCTGCCTTGATGCTGGAAGCGTCTAGTTTCAGCTGCCTCCACAAACCTGTGGCACTCCGCTTCTGAGAAGACTCCTTGAACAGTGAAGAGATCCAATTTATCACCACCGCCTAGCACCGTCAATTGCGACCCCAAGCTAGCTTTCTTCGCAATGCTTGGCCATTCCACATCACCGGTGCCACCTTGAAGAAGTTCCGTACGTGACCGATCTTCAGGTTTCCTTTGGAAGGCAGCTTTGCTGCCTACTCCGAGTTCCATTCTCCTATTCCTTGTTATTGTCCCCCCAATTGACCGCCTTGGCAATAATACTCTCCAGAATATTGTTTCAACAGGATTTGGATGGCATCTACCACCGTCAAAAGCACAGCTGGCCCAAACGAGATTGGCAGGACGACTGCTACAAGTGGCCCCACCAGCCCTTAGCATCCGTCTCATGCTGACCAAGGGGACATAATAGATGAGTCGCGTATGCAGGCAAAATAAGAGCCTGCCCGAGGAGCGAATCGGCCGAAAGGTCGTGCATGGGTTCAACTTCAAGTCGCGGCAACTAGGACCTATTTAATACTTAAATTATGTTAAATAGCAGTCCCGGTTCTCCGCTGATGAGGCCGGTACATATGCTCAGACGGTACCCGGGTACCCCATTTTCCGAGGAGCAGGTCGGTCGCGGGCCGCGGCCGCCCTGCCCATCTTGTACGCCCACCGCGCGGCCGCTGGGCGAGGCCTGAAGAACAACAAGTATGACGTCGGATCAATGCGAAAGTGCCAAGTGTCACTCTTTCTTCTAAAACGGTACCGGCCGCCAAGTGAGATACTTAGGTCGGTCCTAGGCTGACCGACGCCTGCTTGCCAGCGGCAATACCTCGTCTCATGTGACCCGGTTTGCGGAAAGGTGCGTACCGGCTCGACGACCTACACATCAATAATGATCACATGGTGAAGGACGGCCTCCGCATTGGCTCAGCATGCTCTGGCTGGGATTCAGGTCGCTAGCTTGCAAGAAGACGAGTCCGGAACGAGTTGTGCAACTGTGCCCCCAATTTTGCCCCCAATTCCTTCCAGATGCCTCCACTGTCAGATCTGCTAGCTTGCAGATACAGTAGTGCGTTCATTTTTCGATCTGCAGGCACCTGGCTGCGGGGAGCTCTTTTGTGCTGTAGGCGGACATCATTGTTCAGCTAGAGCTGCATGCAGCAGCCAGTTGAGTTGTGATCGGGGTTTGTTTTGCCGTGTTGAACCTGCTGGTTGAGATGCTCCGCGCTTGTACAATCCACAAAGGCCAGTGCAGTCCTTTCCCCAGCATACCTAAGGTTGCAGCATTACGTGCTGGGGATTACTGGCAGGCAGCTCTCCTTGCAACCCCTTTGCGCAACAAAGGAGCTAGCAGGTGGTGTGAGTTGTGGGGAAATCAAAGCATCTTCTCTGGAACAAAATTGAGAAAAGCCGCTTACACAAAAGGGACCGAAGCAAGCGGTTTGCAAGGAAGCGTTCGCTGCACTTCTCTAGCAGAAGTCGAAAGAGTTGAAGGTGACTACTTCAATTTATGCTTTTCAAGACAGATCAGATTTGATTCTTGAGTTCTCTGATTCTGATGAACAATTCAGATTCCCATCTGAAATTGAGGATATATCGAGCGTGCAGTGACCAGTCAGTGATTGTGGCATACCCTGTTTGCACTCGTCTATGAATGCAGCTCTGAAGCCAATCAATGAGAACTTCCTAAGTACACTAGAGCAGGCTGCATACGTTCTATGAAGCCAACTTGTGCATATGAGTATCACTGCAGGGGTGTAGCTGCTGAGATCGCTTGCATATCTGCCAGTTTCGGCCAGCACCAGAGTCAGGAGCTTGAGGGACAACCTATGCATCAACACCATTGAATCAGAATGATGCTCTCGCAGGAATTCCCTACACTTCTGGCATGGCGCCAAAAGGTGGCAAAAAGGCGGCGCCGTCTCAGATGCGGAAGATGCTCCCCATGTCTATTCTTGAGGAGCACGTCTTGCGGTGGGATGCTGATGAAGCATCCAGGAAGCATGCTTTCCCCTCCTTATCCTTTGCCGACGCTACAAAGCGGGAGACGGCACTGGAAGGGGGAGCCACAGGCAGACACGGTGCAGCATTTGTCCCGCGCTGCAAGGAAAAGAATGACATGCAGATCACAGAGATGGAGGTGAGGCAGGCCTGGGCTGCCGCTTGCATTCCATGCATGTTGCTGCTGGTGTGGAAAGTAGAGTGGCTCCGTGTGCCTCGTTCACATCTTACTGCATGGAAGCCAGTTCACTGAGGAGTGCCTATGGATGTTATGAGCTTGACACCCCTATTGAGTCGCCGTAAGGTCCCACACATTCTTCTGCAAAGATCCAGTGGGCTCTCTCAGATACATGCCCCCTGTTCGATCTGTGTCTTTCCTCTCTTGGCCAGTTTCCCTTGGGCACCTCCTTTTACGGTGGTGGTGAAGTGTCTGGACCCTTGGAGCGGTCCGGCACTCGCATCTTTGCGTGGAACACGGACGCCTGGGGCTACGGCCGTGCCACCTCCAGCCTATACCAGTCCCACCCCTGGGTGCTCGTGCTGCTGCCGGACGGGACCGCACTGGGCGTCTTGGCCGACACCACCAGGAAATGCGAGGTGAGAATGCGCGCAGCTTGAGGGCGATGTCAGGTCCTGCAATAGAGGATTCCCCAAAGTGCCACCCTTGCTTGATGTCAATATAGCCATAGTGAGCTGTAGCTGGGACGGTTATACTTGTGCAAGGAGCTTTTCAAAGCTCGCAGCTTTTTCGATGTAGCTATTTTTCGACTGAACCGGCCAAAAGATTTTTTTAAAGATCCCATTCAATCTCAATCTGCATTTCACTTTTTTTGTCGAAGTCTGGATCTCAAGCCCCACTTTCCCTGCTTGCAGTTGGACCTCCGCGAACAGGGCCTGCTGCGCTTCTCTGCCAGCGCCCCCTACCCGCTCATCACTTTCGGCCCCTACCCAAGCCCGGACAAGGTGGTGGCGGCTCTGGCGCGGGCAACAGGTAGGAATCAAGCTTGGGGCGTCTTCGTCATTTTAGTCTTAACCGTTGGAGAATATTGGAACGAACCTGCGAATTGTCAACAGTCAGAGTTTTCGCTTCATAGAGTCGGCTTGACAATCAATATTTGAAGATTGACGATATATTGAATTGCAGCCTCCAGGCCTTCGCTTGAAAGTGGAGCTTCAGACCTGCAATGAAGTTGCTTCGTCCGATTGCTTGGTCGAGGCGGGTCGAATCGAGGACAACGGCTTGAACACTTCGGTTTTTGTGCTCTTTTCAAAATTGCGGATGACATTAACGTGTTGACAACGGACTTGAAATTGGGGCTCGGATTATTAGGGGAACCCTCGAACGTACACCAAAGGCCATCATAAAAGTTTTTGCTTGTTTTGCTGGGCCCATATGCGTCTTCTGGCTGCTTCCAGGTTTTCCTTTTCTACCCTCCCGCTGGGCACTGGGGTACCACCAGTGTCGGTTCAGCTATGAGACTGCGGACAGAGTCAAGGAGGTCAGCCTCACCCTGTCTTTGTCCCCCCCGCTCGCTGCGATACCAACTGCATGCCCGTCGTGGCAGGTGCTATGCCGATGCCGGCGCGCTGGACGCTCGGCTACCACCAGTGCCGCTGGAGCTATGAGCCGGACGCGCGCGTGCGCGAGGTACGCTCGCCGATGACTGCCGTTGCTTCCTGTCATGCTTTCGAGGCCTTTGTTTGTATCTGCTCCACGTTGAGATGGCCGCTGAGTCCACTGTGCGGTACTGCTGAGTTATCAACGATGCTGCCATGGCTGTGGCAGGTTGCGGCCACCTTCCGGGAGAAGCAGATCCCGTGCGACGTCATCTGGATGGACATCGACTACATGGTGAGCTCGCGGCGTCCGTCCTTACAAAGGACTCAGACCGGACTGCCATGTTTGGAGGTTTCGTTCGTTCAGACAACAGAACCTGACAGTCTTTTATCGCCAGTCAGTCCCCTCGTTCTGTGCGGTTATCTTTGCCAGATAGATATTCGGTCGACCGTACGTTTGGGCCTACTTGTGCTTCTCGTTGTAACCCAGCTGTCTTCGGAGCCGCTCATTGTGTGCAGGATAAGTTCCGGTGTTTCACATTCGACAAGGTGGGCCCCCTTCTCTCAGTTTCTTGGCGGCCAGTCTGTCTGCTTCCTGGTTGCTTAGACCTGCATGCTTGGCTCCTACTCAGGCTTCTCTGTGTTCCTTTTGAGGCGAGGCGTCGGCATCTGAAGATGTGCGCTCCCGAGGTGCTGACTGTGCGGCCGGTCCCACTCCGCTCTGATGCCTGGGGATGGCGTCCTGTGCAGCTCAACTTTGCGGACCCGAAACAGCTGGCGGCGGACCTGCACGAGCAGGGCTTCCGCGCCGTGTGGATGATCGACCCCGGCATCAGCGCTACGCCGGGCTACTTTGCCTACGACTCGGGCGCGCAGCAGGACGCGTGGATCCTCAAGAAGGACGGCAAGCCCTTCATCGGTATGCGCACCCACAGCCCCAGTCCCGCCAAGCCGCCCCGCTCGTTACACGTGTGTGCACTTTACTTCATCTACTAGGAATTCCGTTTTTGCAAAGTGGCCCGCTGAGAGGGACAGCGTCTCCATGCTCGTCTGTACGGCAGTCTCTTGAAGAAGCTGGCGGCTGCAGTTGCCCGCCTCCTCGTCCCATCCACTTCTCGACTGACATCTCACTGTCTTTCCATGGCTGTCCTGCTAAGACATTCCCCCCTGTGTGCTGCCAGGTGACGTGTGGCCGGGCCCGTGCGCGTTCCCCGACTTCACGATCGAGCGCGTACGCCAATGGTGGGCGGGCCTGATCGCCGATTACGCGGCCGAGGGAGTGGACGGCATCTGGAACGACATGAACGAGCCCGCAGTCTTCAAGGTCAGCCGCACGCGGTGCACAGTCTGCCGCTAAAGTGCAGCACAGTCTTTCCAGCAAAGTCTCCCAGGGCCCTGGCATAGTTTCTCGATTAATTGTTTGAAGATGCAGCAGAGCAGTTCAGATGTTTTGAGGGCAACACTCTTCTCAAGAGAAAGGGACTCGGTTCCGCCTTATGAACATCGGCTTCCTCGCTGCTTCCCTGTCCCCATTCTTTTGTTGACCCTTCCCACATAAACGAAGTGAGAAAGGGTTGCTCGATCTCTAAATCAACCCTTGATTTGAGTAAAGAAACCCGAAAGGAAAAGGGGGCCACGGCTGACGCGCTTTTCTCCTCGGAACGCTCCATTCCTGAAGGTCTCCCTCCCCTGTCGCAGGTGATCAACAAGACGATGCCGGACAGCAACGTGCACCGCGGCGACCCCGGCCTGGGCGGGCGGCAGGCGCACACGCACTACCACAACGTGTACGGCATGCTCATGGCGCGCTCCACCTTCGAGGGCCTGCAGCAAGCGCGCCCCGACCAGCGCCCCTTCGTGCTGACGCGCGCCAATTACATCGGGGGCCACCGCTATGCTGCCACGTGGACGGGCGACAACCTGGCCAACTGGGAGCACCTGCACTTCAGCATCCCCATGGTGCTCAATCTGGTGAGGCGGCCCGCGAGCGCCGCACCATACGGAAGCACAGCTTTTCCTAAAGGAGTGTGCGAGCTTGACGTTGCTTCCAGCCTGGTGCAAGCTCGCTGCCCTCCATCTAGGAGGCTCTCAGTTGTTGCGCACTAACTCTTTTGAGCGACGTCATCGCCGAAGACGGCACCTTGTAATCATTTCTCCGCTATCACGGCTGCTTCTTCACTAACCGCGCCTCTCTTCCGTGCAGGGCCTGAGCGGGCAGCCTTTCTCCGGCCCCGACATCGGCGGCTTTGTGGGCGACTCCAACCCGCGGCTGTACGGGCGGTGGATGGGCATCGGCGCACTGCTCCCGTTTGCGCGCGGCCACTCCGAGACCGGGACCATCGACCATGAGCCGTGGTCCTTCGGCGCCGAGTGCGAGGCGGTGTGCCGCGCGGCCATCCTGCGGCGGTACCGCCTGCTGCCGCACCTCTACACCCTCTTCCACCGAGCACACACGCAGGGCCTGCCCGTCGCCAGCCCGCTCTTCTTCGCAGGTGCCCGACGCGATGCTTGCTTTCGTAGCATGCCATGCCTGCCTCCATCCATGCTTCCAGCGACTAGAAAACTTCTCTGGATGTCGTGCCCTCTTGACGATGTTCGGTGACCCATGCATTAGTTGGAATGCAAATCTGCTCTTGGGAGCTGACACGTCCATGATTCATTGCGGATGAAAAGTGGCCGCACTCATTAATTGATGATCAAGATCTGGTTTGAGCCTTCAATTCTCATCTGATTTTCTTAGTGTCGGGCGGCTGTTGCCAGACCCGGCGGACCCTACGCTGCGCGGCGTGGAGGACTGCTTCCTGCTGGGCCCGCTGCTGGTGGCCGCCTCCACGGACCCCGCCTCCCCGGCGGACCGCTCCCGCCTGACGCTTCCCAAGGGCGCCTGGCGGAGCTTTGACTTCGCCGACTTCCACCCCGACCTGCCGCTGCTGCTGCTGCGGGGAGGAGGCATCGTGCCCGCGGGCCGCGCGATTCAGCACACGGCGGAGAGCACGCCGGACGACCCGCTAACGCTCATCGTCAGCCTGGACGAAAACGGTGCGTGGCGGGCTGCGAAGAGCCGCTGCTAAGCTCCTCTGATGAGCAGGCCAGATGCAAAGAGTTCCGTCAGAAGCTCATGTGATTCTCCGAAATCCCGTCCACTTCTTTCCTCTGAGGGGTGGACAATCTGCAGATGAGCACCTGTTGAGCGGCCTGGCAGTGATCAAGTCAAATGTACCACGGCTTGACCCCCTTTGTGCGGTTCTGTCCCTCTTGCTGTGTTGTCTCAACGACGGCCCGACCCCCTTCTCCCCGTCTCGTCCCTCTTTTGCCTACGCCCTCTTTCTGTTGTCCCTGTTGCACTCCCAGATTCCTTCTGGGTAGGCCTCTGATGTCTTGGCAACTTTACCGTTCTACTTGTGATCCACACGAGCGTAACGGCTGTCTTGGCTGCCAGGTGCGGCGGAGGGCTTGCTCTTCGAAGACGAAAACGAGGGGTACGCGTACCGCTCTGGGGGCTACCTGCTGACCACGTACGAGGCCGTGAGCACGTCCGGGCAGGTCACGGTCCGGGTACAGAAGACGGAGGGCAGCCGGGCCCGGCCTCGGCGGAAGCTGGCGGTGCGGTTGTTGCTGGAGGACGGCGTGGAGGTCACCGGCGACGGCTGGGACGGCGAACCGGTTGCGGTAGCGCTGCCCAGCCCCCAACAGCTGCAGGCCATGGTCGCCGCGCAACAGAACCAGCGAAAAACAGGTGCGCCAGCATCGGCCCGTGTATTTGCGTCCGCTTCAGGATTATCTGCCTGCCAGTGCCTTTTCGGGCAGCTCTTGTAGCCCCTCGAGACATACCATGTCTCGCTAAGGTGGGATATCGAACACTGGCGTCTCGTTTGACTTGACCGCAGCAGTAGTGCCCTTTCTCGGGACATTCCGCTTCGAAAAGCTGACCGCGCCGGAAGAGCCTGCACCCAAGAATTTCTTGGTCGACAGCGGATTATGGCAACCCTTGATCCAATAAAAACAGTACCTCCCCTGATCTAACTTCGCTGCCCTGCGTCCAGCGGTGGCGGGTCCTCTGAGCGAGGCCGGCGAGGACGAGCCGGTGAAGGGCGCGGGCACGACCAAGACGATCGTGGAGATGGCGAGCGGCGCGTGGCTGCTGCGCGTGGCGCCCTGGGCGGGCGGCCGCATTGTGAGCCTGGTGCACGCGGGCAGCGGGCGGGAGCTGCTGGCGGGCACGCTGGACAAGGGCGGCTACGAGGAGTACACGGGAACCGAGTACCGCTCGCCCGGCTGCACCGAGCCGTACCGCATCACCGCGTAAGCACCGCAGCGCCTGTCACCACCGGGCTGCAGGCTGACCTCGGGAACACGGTCATGAGAAGCAGAGAGCAGCTGCTTAAGGGACAACACAAGCAGTTTCGTTGCTTGCGGCAGCCGGACCCGACTTGGTGTCTCAGCCGGGTCCTCCCTGACGCGCTTGTTTTGCCTCGTGGGCTCCACTTCTGCGCCTTCGTCTGACCGTTCCTTTGCGTGTCTGCCTGCGCAGCCGGGAGGTTGAGCAGCTGGACGGAGAGGACGCTGTTGGCCTGGAAGCGGACGTGGGAGGGGGGCTCGCGTTGACGCGGCGCATTGCCGTGCCGCGCGGCATGCCCGACGTGGTCCAAATCAATTCTGCCATCGAGGCCCGCAGCATCGGAGCGGGCTCCGGCGGCTTTTCCCGGTGAGAGCCACACCGCGATGTCTTAGAAGGCGTAAAACACATTTGGTTACCTCCCATTCGTGCTTACCTCGAGCGGTACCAAGTCGATGGCCGGCAAGCCCGCTCTCCGAAATCTGCTTGCAGCATACCCAGCAAATAGAGGTTGCAGCGGCGAAAGAGCGAGAATCTTACGTGACACAAGGTGACGTGATTCGAGCTAGCCGCATTTGCTGAGCGGTGCGTGCGATGCAGGCTGGTGTGCTTGCGCGCCCACCCCAGCTTCAAGCTGGCCAACCCGGCCAACGCGGTCATCAGCTTCAAGTCCGTCCGGGGGGACGACGTCGAGCTGACCGCCGAGTTTGGCGAGGCGACCCTCCGGGGCGACGACCGGCCCAACGGTGAGCCGCCACAAAACCTCGGTTACAGAACCCGGGCATTAAAGTTACAAGCCTTATCTCGCCCTTGCCATCTCTGCTAAGGGTGTTGAGACTGGGTCGCGGTCGATGTTGATACCTTTTGGGTGAGTCTTTGAAACGGTCAGACGGGCCTTCTACTACCGATTGGTGGTAATGTGCTATCGTCCTCCTAAGACCATGCTACCAAAACTCCGATGCTGCAAATGTAACTGCTCAGAGGTTTTGCGAGCAAAGGCAATTGCCAATAAACGCAGCTAAGGAATGGACGCGTAATCTACCGTCGTAATAGACTCGATGAGGGACGGAACAAGGTCGTGTGAGCTTTTCAGTAATCCTAACTAGCATCTGGGCTGTTTGGCAGGGGTGTGGACGCTGTCCAACAGCGAAACGGGCCTCGCAATCGCCAACCACTTTGAGATTGATCAAGTTGCAATCTGCTTCGTTCATTGGGAGGCCACCAGCGTGAATCTCGAGTTGTGGTCTCAAGAACGGCCAGTGTCCGCTGAAAGCCCCATCCAACTCTCCCACTATTACTCTATCAAGGAGATCTCAAAGTAAAGGTCGTGCAGGAAATGGTGCGCTCAAGCTTAGCAGCGTTGTAAGCTTACAGATACAGAATAGAGCAGATTACAACAAGTTGGCAAAGAATTTAGCGGTCGTCTCAATCGAAAATGAGACTTCGTTTGGTCAAGCGGCAACATTCAACCATCTTCAAGTATCACGCAGTCATTGCACAGTCGGACCGGTTTTCCATGCGACATCGGTGGTACTAAGCTCATGCAGTAGCCTACGGTTTTTAATATCATTGCTGTACGTACATCCATACAATATATCGTACCGTCATACAATCAGATCTTAACATTGTATCATGTGCAATATGCTCGTTTCTTGACACCATATGCACTCTACCACGCTCATGCACTGCATGCCAGTGACACAGCCACCGGGCGACCAACGCGACAGCTCTGTATTTTTGAACATGCATGGCATTCAATCGTTGGTCTCTTTGGCCACTGGCCACACAGTGACCGTTGTGCCGGGTTATGTAGCCCGGCGGCCGGCGAGCATTGAAATATTCAAGATCATCGTGAAATTGTTACTAGGGAGCAATCCTGAGCCCTCCATATAATTCGCGCCATCATTGCGGCTGGAGCGCACTTAGCAGTATCAATAAATGTGAATGTTGCATGTGCCGGTTGCAGCACACCATGTGGCATGCATGCAGTATATACCACCAATGATGCGCTAAGCCCATGCTGGCTACGTACAGTGACCGTACCGTATACACATGCATATTTGGACGGTCACGCGAACTACCGGTGTGCATGATTTTATCGAAGATGTTAACTTACTACACATACATGCACGCTTTCACACATATAAAATGAATGATTGGCATTCAATTATGCTTAAGCCAACCTGCCAGAACACTACATATACAAATGCGAGCCTGCAACTAATGTACGGCCGGTAAGGTAAGTGCCTCCCGAGTCAATTAATATTTTGATCAGTAACATGCATTGAGAATCTTGTCAAGACTCTACCATGACTTCAGATAGTAGGGCCCAGCAGCCTGGCGGCATGTCGCAGGGCTTCAATCTCGCTGGGAGGATAATGAAAGTAATGGCACCATACGAGATCTACTGAGATTGCGCACCAGATCATGTCATCCTCCATTGAGATCGATCGAATAATCAATGGTTCTCCGAGCCTTTGTTGCCAATCTCTGAGCAGGAAGACCTAGTAGGGCTGATCATAGTCGACCATGAAGCCAAGCAGCATAATCCTTTGAACGACAGGTAATCTATTGGCGGGATTGCTATACATGTAATTACACAACACGCCTATGAAGGAGGCATTCGACTTCGTCTTCATACCACAGGCCCCGGGGGCTGGGCGTACCTTTCCCTGCTACACTTTACCACTTGCAAGTTACCTGTAGTCATCCTCCACGTTCCTGAACGCTGTTGTGAGTGCCTCGTTCAGCTTCTTGAATTTGTCAACCAGGGCAGGCTCGCCTTCGGCAGGGTCTTCGAACTTCTGCGACCTGCAAGAGTGCAAGGCAAACGACTGACTTTCAGACAAAGAACATCACTCTCGTATGCCTGCATGATTACCAAGAAACCTGTTGCAGAGACGGAGACGTGGTTCGGCACTCCGACTCAGTACTTGTCTAAAATGACACCACCCACCTGGGAATGCCAGCAGAACACCGAACCCAGCAAGAATTGGGCGCGGAGAAACGCTTACACAAGCTTGTAGATGAGGTCACCCAGGCGCTGACGGATGACGGCATAGGTAACCTTCTGGCCCTCTCCCCCAGCCCCCTTCTCCACGGCAGCGGTGGCCAGTTGGTGGAAGTGGATGATGTTGCGGAGCATCCAGACCGACTTGTAGAACGGGCAGAACTTGTCGTACCTGCACCAGCAGCCGCGTCAAGGGCCAGCAGGAAAGATACGGTGCCGGGATGAGACAGCCACCTTCGGGCAACATCAGCCAGCACTGGTGACAATCTTTGAAACAGAAGAGGCGCCGCCTGACTGAGAGACTCACGCAGTGAAGGCGTTCTGTGCCAGGTAGTCCTCTCGCAGCAGCTTGGCTGTCTCCAGGATGATCTTGTCGGTCTCCGCCAGAGCGTCCTTCCCCACAAGCTGCGGATGGCGGGACAAGAGAATCAGTCCAACGCGCATTTGGCAAGAACCGAGTGTCAAAGCTGGGGATGGCAAGCATTGGCCACAGCATAGTAGAGGGAACGAAAGAGGGTGGCAGTCAGTTGTCCTGCAATTGACAGCGCACCTGCACAATCTCGTTGAGGTCGTCCTCTCGCTGCAGGATCTCCCTGGCGGCCGTACGCAGCGAGATGAAGTCATTGTCGAAGCGCTCGTAGAAGGGCTCGAGCGCCTGTGTGTACAGAAAACATTGCATCAGGACGCGATGCGGCCCTCAACCAAATTACAGCTCTGGTTCAAGCGTGCAATAGAGAACGCCTTCTGCCCAACAGTCACAAGAGCAAGATCAAGATCAACATGCTGCAAATTGGGACGTCAAAGAGGCTTGCGAGAAGCAAACCGGACTCGAACGCACTTCGGAGCCTTGGACAGGTCATTGCTGACCGAATACGTTTGATCACCATCTTGCGGCCAGAATTGACAGTAATGCGGGTTCCTCACCTGGGTGTACTTGGAGTAGGAGATAAGCCAGTTGACAGACGGGAAGTGCTTGCGCTGAGCAAGCTTCTTGTCGAGACCCCAGAACACCTGCACCAGGAGGGAGGAGCGTTGCAAGAAGGGACACCATTGCAACACTGCAACAAAGCACCCCGCACGCTCAGTAAGCAAACAGTCCAATCCAGGCAATCACTCAAACACCCAATAGCATAGTGTTGCCGCTTGTGATTGCGTCAGAGTCTGTTCCTACCTGCACGATACCCAGGGTGGCCGAAGTGACTGGATCAGAGAAGTCGCCTCCTGGAGGCGAAACGGCCCCCACGATGGTCACGCTGCCAGTCCTGTCTGGGCTGCCCAGGCACTTGACGCGCCCCGCCCGCTCGTAGAAGGAAGCCAGGCGGGCAGCCAGGTAGGCGGGATAGCCACTGTCAGCAGGCATCTCGGCCTGCGACACACAGCGGCCACACCGTCAGCGGGTAGCTTGCCCTTCGTCTGCAAGATAAGAAGAGCAGGGGGGTAGCTCCGATGAGATTGCTGGCAACCGCAAACAAGCAATCTACCCCACACAGGCAGGTCGACGATGACCTACCAGGCGGCCAGAGATTTCACGCAGCGCCTCAGCCCAGCGAGAGGACGAGTCTGCCATCATGCTCATGTTGTAGCCCATGTCACGGAAGTACTCCGCCAGGGTGATACCTGCACAGCAGATTTGACATGGTCAACACCGGCATGGTGCGCCTGATTCAGATGCCTCCTCTGGGTGAGCAGCCATAAGAAAATGAGATGCAGATACTAAGTGTTGAAAGAAGTGTTTGCCTCTAGAAGAATCGCTTTAGGAAAGTATCAGATTCCTCATAAGCCGTCACCCCTTCGCCTAAACACGAGCTGCGACTGGGCTGGACACTTCAAGCTGCATGTACTGGCAAAGTCCACTTACCCGTATAGATTGAGGCCTCTCGGGCAGCCACAGGCATGTTGGACGTGTTGGCCACTAGCGTTGTCCTCTTCATGACGCTCTCTTCCCTGCCGTCCGGGAGCGTCATCGTCAGCTGAGGGAAGTCCATCAGCACCTGCACAAAAACATCACGATTGAGCACACAGCTCTCCAGAGCATATAAGGAGGAGGTTTCTTCATGCACAGAAGCCTGCTGAGTTCCAAGCACGCAACTTGCCACAAATCTCGTCAGCCTATTGACAATTGCAAGACTCACCTCAGCCATCTCATTGCCGCGCTCACCACACCCCACATAGATGACACCATCGGAGTTTGAGTACTGCAACAGATCACAGATTTTAGTCGGATCTCGTTAGCTTCTTCATCAGAAAGGGCATTGTACGAAACGCATGGGACATTGATCAACCGTAGGCCAAGCCTTTGATGCACCCACCGACCATCAACAAGTGCTATCAGCTGCCAATTACTGGGAACTGATACCAATGATGCTTCAGCTCTGGGCATACCTTAGATAGGGCTTGGCTAATGACGGTCTTGCCGCAGCCGAATGCTCCAGGGATGCAGCAGGTACCACCCAGCACTGAGGGGAAGAGCGCGTCCAGCACACGCTGCAGACAAATTGCAAGTTGCAGCACTGGGTAGAAGGAAGCCATCTGAAAAGCTTACATATAGTCCAGGGGGCTTGCCACACCTCTGCAACTGTCAGAAGCGGATTTCATTTGCTTTGACTACATGGTCAATCTTCCCTTCATTCACATCATTGTCCGACAACAATCACTAAGCCATGCCTAAACAACAATCAAGTTTGGATCGCTCACCTGTCCTGTGAGCAGGGGCGTGTCAGCAGGCAGCTTCTGAGCGCTTGGGCGAGGTGACCTCACGGGCCACGTCTGCACAAAACAAATTCACAGTACTCAATTGATCTAGTTTGTCAAAAGCACGAAGGATGGACAAGCAGACAGCCGTCTGGTTCTCTCGATGACAACATGGGTGCAGGATATTTAGCCAGCCTTTCTGACTTACGTGCATCATCGTGAAGGTCTTCTTCTGCCCTTGGAACTCCACCTCCAGGACCTTGTCGGTGATGTCATAGTTGCCATGCTCTGCCACATATGTAATCTTGCCCATCGCACCGGGAGGCAAGCACACCCTGTGCTCCAGCAGACTGTTCTCAAAGACATTCTGCATCAGGAAAAGCCACCTCATGAGCCAAAGCAATCTGTCTGCATCTGCGGGCTCCTGTGGGTTCAAAGATCCTGATCAGACTTGAAAGGCTCAGCTGGGCATGACTATGTTGAAGTATGCAATTGTACGGTTGGTGACAGCTGCAAGCTGGTTGAACGATACCAGTATTGCGCGGTTGGTGACAGCATAGCCCAAGGAACAATGATGTGACCCAAGCACTCACTGCGTATATGTCCCCCCCTGTGATGGAGTCCCCAACCTCTGCAGTCAGAACAGTCATGATTAGGAAAATCCAAGCAACGAGATAGCAGAGCAATAGGAGGATACAAGGATCAAGAGGCGGCACTGTACTGAGCAGCAAACTATGTACGTGGCCGATTAACAATAGCAGCATGTTCAAGAGATGGATAACTGCCAATACTGTACTCACTGAAGTTCTTGGGAGTGAACTCCCATTCCTTCTTATGATCCAGAGCCGGTACTGCCACTCCTCGAGGAATGTAGACATCTTTGCTTGCCAAAGCAATGGCTTTGAGGGGGCGCTGCAAGATAAAGAAGCATGGTTTCCAGGCCCAGGAATGGTCAAGACAGAGACAGTCTGCATTATCTGCACTAAATGAGAGATGCAGCGACAATCAAACTCCCATGTGCAGTTTGAAAGCGAAGATCAATGACAACTCTTACCTGAATTCCGTCGAAAATGTTTCCGAGAAGTCCTGGGCCAAGCTCCACTGACAAGGGCTGCAAAAAGTGGAAACGTGTCAACAAGACGCAAAAGGATCCGGCAACTTTGGAGGCAAAAAAGAAAGAAAGCAAAATCTAGCCACAGTCCGCTAGCTCTTTGCAGCATAGGATCCAGTGCTAAATACTGGATAGAAGCAAAGTCTCCAATATGGTGCTATTATTACCTTCCGGGTCCTCAGGACTGGATCACCCACGGTAAGTCCAGCCGTCTCCTCATACACTGCAGATCAATATGGCTTCAAATAAGTTCAGAGCAGATTTGCTGAGCTGGGGACAAAACACAGCCGGCCTCAACAGACACATTCAAAGAGAAACGAAACGCTGATGCGCTGTGCAATTGCTGCAACCCTACTCTTTACACCATCCAATCTCCACAATTGCTCTAATTGTTGAGAACATAAACACAATGAAACTCAACATGCTCGCGCATTGGCCTCCTAATCCTGGTAGATACTGCGTGCATCAAGTACAAACCTTGAATTGTCGCTGAGTCCCCCTCGAGCCTGATGATCTCCCCGATCAGTTTGTCATGGCCTACACGGACCAGCTCAAACATGGCAGACCCCCCCATGCTGTCAGCCACAACCACAGGTCCCGAGACCTGGAGAAACCGAAATTGACATAAGGGATCTAGCAATTGGAGATTTGTAGTCAAAATGCTGCAGAGCTCACAAGACGTCTCACATTCCAAACGAATTGAAAGCAGATTTCTAAATTCCTGTAATTTGCTGCTGATGCGGCCCAACTCCATCAATTCCTGCATTTTGTATTCCATACCTTCCTGACATAGCCATAGTCAGATTCCTTCTCCGTGTCCTCAAATGTTGCACCGTTTGCAACAATCCCCACCATCTTGGACGTCTGAAGATCTTGCACCTGTTTTCAATGTGCGCTTGACACAATTGGCGCCTTTTAAATTGGATTCAGCAGCTTGATGCGAGCAGGGAGGCCAGCAGAAGCGCATTCCACCCTGTTCTTCGATCGTCCTGCTTCCAACCGTGTTCTCTGCCAGTGCCAGAGAGAAGTGAAGGCTGAACTGTCATCGAGCATGGGATCGAGGACGCCAGCACTGGTCCGCAACTGTATTCAAGGGTATACCCATCTGAAAGCCCTCAATCTTCGGGACGCTCGTTCGTGCAACTGGGATCGTTCAGATTGAGAGAACTGTCATCGGAAGGTGTTGGAACAGCCAAGGCGGTCTCCGAGTTGCCCCCACTAGGAATCCTAATCTTCAGCATTGCTGCCATCATGCTCGTACTCAATGCGGAGTCCTGTTCTGGAGGTTCAAGCTTTGAACTCTGCGCTTGCAAATCAGATTCAGAATCACAGTCCTTTCTTTGAACTTCATTTCTAGATTGATCAATGGTGAATGCAATGCGCACTGTGTAAGTCTTACTGTTGTCCTTCTGAAACCTGGTCACTGCCTTGCTGCCAATCTCAACTCCTATAGCAACGATACTCCAACTCGTCAAGTTTGAGGGGAGCCGCTTGTCTAAGCAGTAGGACGCTGGAGATGGCAGGCTTGAAACGGGAGCCTAAAGTCCGAATCCGCAGCGTAGACGACCATGTCATAAAGTTTGAGCTCCGTGACACAGATACCAGCGTTGCAAATGCTCTACGCAGAGTGATTCTTGCAGAAGTTCCGACAATTGCAATTGACTTGGTGGAGATTGAAGCAAACTCTTCGGTTTTGAATGACGAGTTCGTTGCCCATCGATTGGGCCTTATTCCTCTGGTCAGTGATAGAGCAGCACAGATGGTGTATGGCCGGGATTGCGATGTGTGCGATGGCGACACGCAATGCGAACATTGTTCGGTGGAGTTTACTCTGGACGTGCGCTGCGAGGGGGACTCCACTCTGGATGTAACCACCTTTGATCTTCAAACCTCCGATGAGACGGTGGAACCAGCGGATGTGGCTGCAGCGAGGAAAGCAATGGAGGAAGATGAGAAACTGTAGGTGGTGTGCATTTGGAGAACTCTGACAGCTTTTGCATCAAACACTGCGCCTTGGGCGCCAAGCTGCTGGAAGGTCACTGAGGTGTGCTGTTGTAACTTGCAGGAGAAGAGAGATTGTCTTCTTTCTGACAGCACCACCAGTAAATTCCTTGTGCTTGGAAATGCCATATGTCCGGAACCTTGCGATGGGCGTACATGAGTATCATCGTGTTTGTAACGTACAAACATGAGATCAAAGGGGCATCGAAGGTGGTGACAGATAATGTTGGAAACATTGGAACATCGGCTGGTCATAGCAAGCTGCAGCTGCTTCCTCCTGACCCGAGTTAGAGTGGAACCAAGTGGTCTTCCCCGACAAGTGGTTGAAAACGACCAGAGCCCATGTGGGTGATGCACGTTCGTTTACGGGATTGATCACAGCACATCTGTCAAAGTTTCATGGCTTGCATCCTGACTATTTGTGCTTTACTTGCAGGTTGAAGGGCATCTTAATAGTAAAATTACGGAAGAACCAGGAGGTCAAGCTGCGCTGCCTGGCACGCAAGGGCATCGGCAAGGACCACGCGAAGTGGAACCCCGCGGCCACTGCGGTCTTTCAGTTTGAGCCGGAGATCATCATCAACCAGCAGCTTATGGAGACGCTGACCGAGGAGCAGAAGCAAGAGTGGATTGACTCCTCGCCCACAAAAGTTTTTGACATTGATCGGGCAACCCGGCAGGTAACTCTATTCTGCAAAATCCAAGTCACTCCAAATCTTCTTCCTGGAAGTTCGACCGTTGAGAATGAAAGTGGCTGACTTAATCTGAAGATGTGGCACTTGGGGCTCCTTGCTTATGTGAGCGGGTCTACCTATCTGTTCGAGTCTGCACTGTCTCCTGGCAGCGCCCCAGAGCAGTTGTTGGTCCCTGCAAAAACCTGAGTAACTCAGTAAGTCCCTCCAGAATGGAAGTGAAATGTATTCAGTGGTGCGAGCGGGCACAAGAGTGGCACCCATTGCTGGTTGTGGGCCCGCCAGGTGCCAGGACTGCATGATTTTAATACATTGCGAGCATTGAATGCAGGTGCAAGTCGTCAATGCGGAAGCGTACGCCTATGATGAGGAAGTGATCAAGAAGGCGGAGGCCATGGGCTTCCCAGGTTTAGTGACCATCTCCGCCCGGGAAGATAGTTTCATCTTCACAGTTGAGGCCACGGGAGCACTGAAGCCGGAGACAATCGTGCTCAATGCTCTTGACGTCCTGCGGATGAAACTTGACGGTGTTAGAAACGGGCTTACGATGGCCCTTATGGAAGATCCACAGATGATGAACTATCAAATGAATGGGGGATAAGTGCTGTAAGGAGATCACAAGTGAGGTTCATTCTAGTCGTATCCAAACCCCCTCCATACAAAGACCGAATTGCGAAGAACCTGGTGAGCCATCGTCCAATCTGGTGCAGTGATTTAGCGGGCTTGCAAACCACTATCAGATTCGAATGGTGATGTCCGCGATAGGCCAGCTGCATATTGAGCCTGCGTGCAATGACTGCGCTTTCAAAGGATCTTACGGATCGGTTCCGATGCCTCTTAGCTCTCTGTAATGAAGCCGGCCAGTTGAACTAGACAGCTCAGAAAACGCGTGGACTCATAAAGGATCGATAGGCTGAAGATTGAGATTGCAGATCGAATTACACAAGTCCGAGCAATGGTGAAATGGATGGACGTAATGAAAATCTTTGCATGTAATACAATCGCAATCAAATGATCGTCGCTCGCCCGGCTATTAAACTCGCGAGCCAGGCCTGGCATGATACATAAGTGTAGCTTGCAATCCATTCGAGAATTTCTCTATCATTATGGCCAGCATGCATGCCGTATATCGATCATATATCATTATACGTATACCATGCACATGATGCACCAATGATTGCAGTCGGATCCGCATGCACTACTAAAGCTCTATGCAACTTTTATCCTGATTGGCTCCTGGCCGCGCTCGCCGGCGCTGACTGCCTTAATATGGTTAAGGCAAATCCATGCAAGGAATCCGAAGTACACTGGGCACTGACCATTTGAATTGGCACAGGCTGCTGCCAAGAGCGTCGTTACTCATGTGAATCCATCTGGTCTCGTTAGATCCATTTAGAATGTTGCAGAAGTTTCTTCATTTGTGGTCATCCGAGCAGAGTGATGTGCCGTGTCATGTGCCGTGTCCTCCATAGATTCAACAATTCCAGCAGCGCCATTTTCAAGGATGTTCTAATCCGCCATGTAACGCTTAAGCTTCCAGTTTCGCACAGTTCCTTCTTCTCAACAGGTATATTCGCAACAGACTGGCTATCCAGGTGCCGTACCGCTTTGTAGACTCCCAAGACGGCGAAGAATCTTTTCTATGAAGCGAGTTGCCAGGGGGACGCTCCACCTGCACAAAGGAGCCCAAAGGAACCTTCTTTTTGAAAGTCCAGCAATGGAGCAGCCTTCTAGCGGAGATCCTTGACTGTTGAGAGAAGGGAAACAACAAAGTGATGACAAGATTGCCCTCTCAAGACTGGCTTAGGTGATTGTCACCTCGCGGTGCACATGGCCGCACCTTGCAAATCTTGCCGTTGCTGCGCGTGTACACCACGCCGGACCACTCGACCTGGGCGTGCACGAACGTCCAGACCGCGCAGAGCGGGTACATGAACTCGCCCACCACCATGCCCGCCAGCACCTGCACACAGCGGGGGCCCACAGCAGCGGTACTAAGGCCGAGTCCAGCAGCGGCAACGCGTGCCCGCCTGACCTAGGGAAACGAATAGAGGAGGAGATTGCTCTCCCTGGTCTCCTCTGTAAGGGAGGTAACCCAAAGAAAGCAAAGATCAGCCGCTGGATACCAAGTGGCGCGTCGGCAACACGATTGTGACATCCGACCCAACACGGTCGACGAAGAGGCACTGACTTCCGAAAGGAAACTGAGACTTTCTTACACAACATGGCCAGCAGCTCGAGTCGATATAGGCTTGAAGACATGAACCAATCTGCAGAAGGACCAGTTTGGCGGATAGAGGGCGTACCATGGGCCAGCGGATGCTGTCCAGCGAGACGGGCGGTTGCTCCGGCGCGAGGGCGTTGCAAAGGTCGATGACCGCTTGCGCCATGTGCTTGAGGGCCAGGTACGCCAGGTAGAAGCACCCCACGAGAGCCCAGGCCAGGGCGCACCCTGAGCACCACAGGGGCGGCCAGGTCAGCGGTTTGTGTGATGGCTCGCCTTCAAAACCTTCGCAAGGTTCTGTTCATACAGAGTCCCAACCAGACCAGGCAGCGCCGATGCAGTCCTGATCCTTGTCGACGAACGAATGTCGATATGCGCAGCAAAGCATGAACAAGATGGCAAGGGGTGGCCAAGGACAAGACTGTTTTCGGCGACTTACAGTATACTTGAAAACGGGAGCAACTGCGGAGCGGACCTCGACATAGTACATCGACGTAGGCAGAGACCGGTTCGTTGCGCTCTCATGAGATCCGCTGCTTACCTGTGGTACAGCTGGTGCCATCGACAACGCCCGGCGCTCCGGGGTGCTCGTCTCCGGGAACCAACAGCCGCAGCCCACGGGCCGTCAGGCTTGTGAGGGACAATGCAAGGTGGACGGCGGTGGGCACGAGGGGCAGGACAAGGCCCCACGAGAGGTAGCAGTGGGCCAGGAAGAGCGCCCGGTTCACGATCTGGTTGTGCAGGGAACAGTAGGTCTCGAGCACGAAAATTTGGCGCCGCAAGTAGTTCCAGTACCTGCAGCAACGGGAAAACGAGTTTGGGTGCCTTACCGGGATGACAAGCGGGGAAAGGTCGACCGGATGTGCCGCCCCAATAGGCGTCGAGAATGCAACTTGACAAGCGTTGCTTGAAGGCCAAACGAGGGCAAAAGCCCCGACTGCAAATGGGTGCTGGGCCAAAATGTATCCCACAGCTCACCTCCCTACGGTGCATTTGCCAGACAGGGGGTATAAGAAGACCGCCATTGGTGGGCAGATGACTTTCCGTCCATTGTCTCCTGAAAAGAGGGCGCAGCAGTCAAGAAAGTCCACACTGCGTGTAGAAGCAACCAATTCGCAACGTGGACCAAGCTTCAACTCTGATTTTTGTGTCCCAACTCATTCAAGGACGCAAGGTCGCCCAAGGCACCTACAGCACGAAACCAAGAGAGCTCTTCTTCACCGGCAAGCAGCATGATACAAAGACCAAGAGCACGGTTCATGGTGTAAAAGCAGGCTGAAGGCACTCGACGAAACTTTTCCGTCCGGATACGTTTCGACAGGTTGTGAAGCCACTTCTTTCCTACCTGCTATCGAGGCCAGTATAAGATCGTCCGAATATCCGCCGTTCTTCCACGCTGTTGCCATCCCGTATCGATCAGTCCGCCAATCGTCTGCGTGCATCTGGTGCAACCCAAGGGAAAGCAGGTCGACCAGTCAGCCCTGCCTTGTTTGAAAATTCTGAACCATGTTAGCCAGTCGAACTTTGGACCTGCTCGCTTCAAAAACAGCTCTGATAAACGAACGCGGCAAAAGTTTCGAACAAAAGGGTACACAGGGGCACGAATTTGCCACACTATCCCACCGTTTTGTCAAAAAGCATGGGAGTCGTGAGTCGCAACACGCTCCTAGCAAGAACTGGAAGCTAGAGTATAAGAAGGGAGATTGTCAACTGCCTCTAGAGACTCGTTGCACGCACATGGCAAGCCTGGCTCCGATCGTGGATGGTGGCAGAGGCTCACCATCATGCAGCCGCCCCAAACGAATGCCGTTTGGCCGCCAGTGGAAAACCCGATGAAGAGAGGCTGTAAAGGGAGAGATGACCGATATCACGAGCTTGGCATCAATCTACAGCAGTCAACGAGCTGCGGACTAAGAGCCTTGTAGGGAGAGTGATTATAATTGAACCGGTGTGAGGCCTTATGTTACACTGGCTGCAAGATTGTGAGCCAACAGGCACGACACAACCTGACTGTGGTCTAAAGACCAACTCGAAGAAAGTGCTTGCAGGTGGGACGGTGTGCTTACTAGATGGTACTCCATGAAACAGTAGTTGATCATGGAGCCGTCTGGAATGTCGAAGGGATACCCCGTCACCATGAATACCTGACAGTCACAAGTGAAGCGCGAATAAGCTCCTGCAGGCATGTTCGACAACTTCGAAACTAACCAGAAAGACTAACATCGTCTCCCCGAGAAAGAGGGTCTTTACAAATCTGAACTCGTGAACGAACGACTACACAGGTGGACCTACAACATCCCACAGCAAGGGCGCACTCATTGCCGGTCACAATTTGATGACAAACATTTGTGAGGGTGGAAGGCCAGGTGAGGGCTCACCTCTGGCTCCTTCTCCATGCACGCCACCAGCTGGCCGACTGTGCCTGGATGTACTTGGATGTCGTCGTCCAGGAACAGCACGTACTTGGACGACTTGGACATGGCTGCCACACCCGCCTGCAACGGCGACATTACATGTGGGCAATCTGCGGCAGAGGGTACGTCCACCCGGGGGCTCAAAGGGAGAATGAAAGAGGGGCTGCATAGGGCCTTCATTTGCTGTGCGGCAATCTGGCGAAGGCACCGTCTAACAGCACCTCAACAAAGTCTAACTAGTCCAGATTGACCGGTCGATCACCCCGTAGTGTGCATGCCCCGTAACAACTTGTTTGCAAGCAACCGAACCTGCAACGCCTTCTGGCTAGGGCATCAGGTATGGGGGCAGCACGAAAGAGCAGCACAAACTAGTAACCTCTGAAAGTCTTAAGCTCCCATCTTCCTTTTCCGGGGAAGTGAAAGCACTGTAGAGACAGACAGCAAAATCTGGACGGATGGGAACATGCGCGGCTCACCAGCTGGTTGTGGATCTTCTGGCTGCAAGTGGTTGCCCATCCCGCAATCACCAAATGAGCTGTCACGTCATCCTGGGACAGGTCGTGATTAGGAACAGCATCAGAGCTTCATTCCAAACGTGCTCAAGTTCGAGTGTAAAGAAAGGCAAATTGGGACTGCCCTTTCTGACACAGGCATCTACTTTCCAGAACAAGAGCTTGCATGTTCTGATACTTCACTTTCCAAGACAGTTCATGCAGGCACCATGTCGGTGCTGGAAAGACGAATGAGCTGAAGAAGGGTCCTTGTCCTGAGTGTATCGTGAGGGAAGAAATCCACTGGAAGTCCTCCTCACCGCAAGCTCTTCTATCAGGCTGGTGATTGCTTCACAAGCAGGATCCGCACCATCCTCTACAATAAACAGGTACTCAATCTCTCCTCCATAGAGAGTCGCAAGCTGCAGAGAAAGCAGGCAGCTGTGATTGTCAGCTGCAGCCCAGGGTGCTCAATGAGTGATTGCACTGCCCAAAATGCCGCAGCAGAGCAAGGGCCTGTTCCCACACCTGTTCCCAGCAATCGCAAGCAGGCAACATCAGCTAAGATCTTGTCTGCGTCAGCTTAGAGAGCCAGCTGGTACCTGCGTCTCCCAGTTGCTAACGCTGTGCTCCCCAATGCCTTTCACAGGTAGGATTACTGAGACACTGGGCAACCCGGACTGAGCTTTGTAGGAGAGACCACCTCCATCATGGCTCAGAAACGCAAGTGTGTTCCCCTTTCTTTCGCTCTTGCGAATCCGCTCCAGCTCCTGCAGACTGCAGACCCAACGGTGGTTCTTATCAAGCACATATAAACAGATTTGGGGTTGAATTACGAAAGGGACAAGCTGGAGATTACCAGCAAAACATCATTGTCAGATCTTGTCCAGTGGCCTTCAGGCATAAAATTGAGCTATTTGAAGGCCTCTGATCTGTTATAGCCAGAAGTAGAAAGAAGATTTGATGGACTGAAAGACCTGCACCTTGGTTGCCTAAGAAGAATGAAAGCAGAAAGACTCACCGACACTGAGCAGCATAGAGCCAACCGATAGCCAACAAGACCACAATCACACAGCCCTGCAAAGATGGACCAGCTTGCTCAATTTGATGCCATTTGAGGAAAGTAGCATCTTTGCAACTTTCCGTGGAACTGCAACACGCGGATCTCTGGACGTCTTTCAAGCTCACAATGTCTTGCTGGTTTGCGTTCATTTATAAGAAAGTTGCATTAGGCTGGCTGAATTCTTCTCATTCTCATCTGTAATGACGAAAAGCATTTCTAGCGCATTTGTAAACAGGAGCTGCATCTGTGGGGTGGTGTGCAGCTGCATTTCCCAGGGTGGTGTACCTGTGCCTGCAGAATCAGGACCCAATTATTGCACAGAAAAGTCCGATCCGCGCAAAGCTGGGACCCCGAAATGGGTACCATGATACCCCCATGAAATTGCTCCTCCCCACAGTGATGATTTCAACTGGATTGACAAACTAGGGCGCATTGCCAGTGCCACATGATGGAACTTCAAGATGAAGCACAGAAGCATCCTACCAGAAGTTTTTATGAGATTATGTCTCCTCTGTCCCCTCTGCAACTTGTGCAAGCACTGGTAAAATGGCGAGTGGTAAAATGCTCTCCAGTGTCCACTGTCGCGCTAGCCTAGCGGCCAGAATCCAGATGCACATTGTGACCAAGTTTCATCAGCCAACCCCCCTCATGCAATGCTCACGCGTAGTGTTGAAAACTACGCGCGCAGATCTTTCCCGTAAAAGAACGGCTGGGGGGAAGTAAGGCCCTCATCAGTTCCCTATATAGGTACTGCCAATAGACCCCCGGCGCAGTCCGCGTGGAGCGCGCGATCTCGTGGCAAAAGCATCTGGGGGTGGTCGGAGACTCGGAGATCCACATGTAGACTTGGCTCTGTGTCTTCTCCAGACTCCAGAAAGCAGGCTGTGACGTACGACTCGCACCTTTCTCCATGATGGCTGACTAGCTGAGATCCAGGAAGTGGAGATATTTAGGACAGATAGGTCTTGATGTGGTTGACGAGATATTAATACGCCATTGAGGGCCGACATTCTCGCAAGGTAAGTGGTCCATTGTGGGTTTGCAGAAGGATTTGTGTAAGGCCCCCTGGAGCAATCGCTGCGCATGTTGGCATTCTGGTTGCGATATGTGCTGACCCACTCCTGATTAGCAAAGGCATTCGAAGCATATGCAGAGGTCCACATTCATTCAAGCTGCTGTATGTAGTCTTCAGTTCGATTGCAACCAATATCCTAGCTGTGCATGTGAAGTCCCCATTACATTGAACTATTGCCCTAGTGATAGAAGTTTTGGAGACAGGTCCCTCAGGCTGTCACGTGAGATCTAACACGCATTCCAGAAAGATGACGTTGCTCAGAACTTGCTCTCCTAACTGTGGTCCAGAATGTAGAAATAATCAAGACCGTTGCCTCAGAGAATGCAAGCAACCTTGTTTTAGTGGCGACAGTGACCACTCATTCGTTAGACCTGGACTTATTGCCGAGAGACAGTTGCATCTACTTGACTGAAGTTTTCTCACCGAGCTTGGGTCTCTGTGGTCCTTGTGAACGCAGTTCTACTGGTACAATCGGTTGTCCTTCCCGGGATCTTGGGCAAAACGAGCATTCGGCTTTGGCTGGGCATCACCAAGGGTCAGCAGCTCAGCATTGTCAACATGAAGAAACGGAAATCCGAAATTGACGAAGTAAAGCAGCCCAGGGGCAGGTGGGCGGATACAATGCTGAGGCCAAACTAAGGTCAAATTTCCACGAAGGTCCGCGTAAGGGCCCTGTCCATGCCCGCCCCTCTGCCTGGCCCCCACCAAGGCAGTTATGAGCAGTAACGGCCATGCGAGCCCTTCCGCTCCCGTCAAAAAGGTGTCCTTGTCTTTCAATAACAACGAGTTAGGGGGGGGCGCTCGCCGGAGCTTCAGCCGCGAGGGCAGCTTCTTGGGAAATTCAAACGCCACGTCTGCAGCCGAATCCAGCTTCATCCCAATCTCACCCTCACCCTTCTCCAAGCAAGCTGAGATCATCAGAGGTGGCAGAAAGTCGCCCGAGCCCTTCACTTACCCAGAGACCAAACCCACTTACCCAGAGGCCAAACCCCCGGCGCCTGCAGAGGATGAGCCTCTGGAGTTGCACGTCGAGGAACGCAAGCGGCAGCACGCGCTTGCGCAGGAGCACCTCAAGGTTGAGCCCGTGGAGGCATCAGTGCTGCGCCATGTGCAGTACACTCTGGCCCGGCGGCATCAGCCTCTCACAGCACCAGACTTATACCTAGCCACAGCATTGAGCGTGCGGGAGCGGCTGATTGAAAGGTGGACCGACACCCAGAGCTACTATACCACTAAGGTGAGTATTGAGCGCAGTCATCAGATCTTAGTAGCGCCTCTTTCCCTAAGGAATAAAGGCATGCCATTCCCTTCTCACGGCCAATCCCAATTATTCGGCCTTCAAACCCTTCTTTCTATCCCCAAAGGCCCATCTGCAGATACTTCGCATGAGCTTCTTCTGTGTCCATCAGGTGGTGGGGCTGACTGATTTCTACTGCCCGCAGGACCCAAAGCGCGTGTGCTACCTGTCTCTGGAATATTTGGTGGGCCGCTGCCTGCAGAATACCATCCATAACCTGGGAGTCGAGGTAAGACACATGCTAGCCCTGGGCAGGATTGCGCCAATCTGTCAAAGACAGTATCATTTATAGGGGACATCTGCAGTATCAAGTCATGGACTTGAAGATGGAAACCACGATGCGATGAAGCTTGAGCTCTGGGGCAAAGCTACTAAGCATCCTGCCATGCTCAGAGTGATGCACAAAGCAGGCCTTGTTTAGTTCTAAGGACCACTGCTTTGTTCTATGTGCGACCGGTCTTGATAGGAAGCGCGTACTTTCCCCCTTAATGAGCGGGCATCAGTCAGTGGCCTTTTGTGCTTTCTGCAGAATGAGTACACGCGGGGCATTGCAGCCCTGGGCTACGAGCTTGAGGACCTAGCGGCGGAGGAGCACGACCCCGCCCTCGGGAATGGCGGCCTGGGGCGGCTGGCGAGCTGCTTCCTGGACTCCATGGCCACCCTCAACTACCCTGCCTGGGGGTAAGTCGCTGTCTCCGACTGAGTTAGTAGGGGCTTCAAGTGTACTCCTGCACCGTGGGTTGGTTCAAGTGCTGAGCCTTTGTGTATGTGAAAGAATTTCCAAGGGTAGATTCGATTGTGTAATTGTGACACATTTCATGATCAATCGCCCTTCCTCAAGAGCGGCTTTCCCGGTTGCGCAGTTATGGGCTGCGATACCGCTACGGAATGTTTGAGCAACGCATTGAGCGGGGCCAGCAGCGCGAGGTGCCCGACTACTGGCTGCAAGGGCACACAAACCCGTGGGAGGTGCAGCGCCTGGACATCAGCTACCCGGTGCGCTTCTACGGCCACGTGCATGCGGTGCGCCAGGGCTGCAACCTGCGCTACCAGTGGGAGGGCGGGGAGATTGTCAAAGCGCAGGCCTTCGATAGCCCCATCCCAGGGTAAGGACTAGTAACAATGAAAAATGCGTGAAAAGTCAGACCAACAAGTCAGCCGGGAAGGGCCGCGGTGGCGCTATCCTTTCAGTTGTATAAACAAGCTCATTTATTGATAAGACCTTCTGCTCATGCTCACACCTTCTTCCGCAGATCTTGCCCTCGGTGGTTCCAATAAACATTTTCCGTGAAGCATTTCGAAGGGGAAAACACAGCAGCCTTTAGATTTTCCTCGGCGATCGCTTTGCTCCTTAGAAGCAAGCGCTTGTTCCTTGCGCCAGATGTCCGCACAAGCATACGCTTATCGACATTCATAGTTCGTCCGCTTTTGCCTGCCTCCCTCGTTGAGTCCTTTTTTACCATAGATCTAGACGTAACCCTTGCGCAAAGCAACGATGATGGGCTGCTGCTGAAGGCCTGGGAGGATCGAGTGCAGCCGGCTTACTGGAGTGTGCACTTGGACTGGTATTGCAGCACTTTATGCAGCCCATCAGAGATAACGTGCTCAAGAGTATGAAGGGATTCGAGGTTAGCTTCTCCACTCAGCCTTCATCCCGCTGCACTAAAGATTGACTCGCTGCGTGTGGCCGCAGGTATCGCACGCGCAACACCAACACGATGCGGCTGTGGAGCAGCTGTGCGTGGGACGAGTTCGACCTGAACGCCTTCAACGCAGGCCAGCTGGCGGCCGCGAGCGAGGCGCGCGTGCGCGCAGAGAGCATCAGTGCGGTGCTGTACCCGAACGACCACACGGATGCCGGCAAGGAGCTGCGGCTGAAGCAGCAGTTCTTCTTCGTGAGCGCCACGCTTCAGGACGTGGTGCGGCGGCTCAAGCGGTCGCGGCGCCCGCTGGCGGAGCTGCCGGACAAGGTGGCCATCCAGCTCAACGACACGCACCCCACCATCGCCATCCCGGAGCTCATGCGCATCATGCTCGACGTCGAGGTGGGTCCTGGCTGGAGGACTCCGTTTGTGAAAGAAGCATGTTGTAATCAGGCGTTTCTTGTCCAACAAATTGCAGGGTAGTCAAGTCAAAGCTCAGCCGGCGTATGCTGGGATAAGCACACTGCGCGAAGGTGTCTGAATGGCGTGACGGGACGTTTCTGGCTGTTGGTTATCACGATGTTGTCAAGAAGACTGTGTCCAGACAACAACCCTTTCCGCAGCCCGTGTCTCTCGCTCTCGTTTACAATGATTCTTACCTGCAGGGGCTGGAGTGGGCGGAGGCGTGGTCCATTTCGACGCGCACGTTTGCGTATACGAACCACACCATCCTGCCTGAGGCGCTGGAGCGGTGGCCGGTGCCCCTACTGGAGCGGCTGCTGCCGCGGCACATGCAGATCATCTACGAGATCAACCACCGCCACCTTCAGGTACACCATTGTATGCCCGGATGGAGAATTAGGTGCAAAGGGGCAGGGCAGAGCTGTGGACGTTCTTTTGTGGCTTGACGACTTCCTGGAGACGACGTCGCTCTCAACGAAGCTGCCCTTGAGGGGCTGAAGACCTGAACGAAATTGTTTTTATAGAGGAGACAGGATTGCATGCGAGGAGAAGTTTGTTACCCGGAAGTCTATGAACTCCTTACCCCTTTTGGCAAAAAGTGATATAACTTAAGGATGTGGCTGAGGACGGGTCTTCGTGTGGTTCCTTGAAGAAGATCTAGGTGCGGCACCAAAAGCCCTTGTCGAGATCCTACCCGGCTCCTCCTTAGCGCCCCGTCACCCTATTTTGGCTGACCTCGTCCTGTTTTAATTTGGCAGGAGGTGGAGGCGCGGTGGCCGCACGACACGGAGCGGCTGAGCGCGCTGAGCATCATCGAGGAGAGCTTCCCCAAGATGGTGCGCATGGCCGTGCTGGCCATCGTGGGCAGCCACAGCGTGAACGGCGTCGCGGAGATCCACACGGGCCTCGTGCGCACGCGCCTCTTCCCGCAGCTGGCCGACATGTGGCCGGAGCGCTTCAACAACAAGACGAACGGGGTCACCCCGCGCCGCTGGCTGCTGCTGGCCAACCCCAGCCTGGCGGCGCTGCTCACCAAGTGGCTCGGCGGGCAGGGCTGGGTGACCGACATCGAGCGGCTGCGCATCTTGAAAGCACACGCGGCCAACCCGGACCTGCAGCAGGAGTGGGCCGCGTCGAAGCGGGTCAACAAGCTGCGGCTCGCGGACTACATCCAGCGGCACTGCGGGGTGGAGGTGAGGGGCGCAGCCGGTGCGGGCATGCGGGGCAGCTTCTCTGACATTGGCGAAATGGCGCCTCCCCTCTTGCGACTCATACGGTGTCAAGACAGCTTTGTGTTGCAGTTGGAAGGAGCGAAGACGGCTTGGTTGAAGTTGTTTCTGCTTAATGTAGAATGATTGTACGGTCTAGGCCTAGGGCAGCTTATAGGGTGGCCCGTTGGCCAAACTTATTTCTGGCGCCAGTAACTGACTCTGCTCCGCTGCTCGCTACTCGATCGGTTTCCCCTTACTGTTCCCGCTTGTTGTGATAAGTAGCTCGCCGCTGTGTGCCGCTTGGTGCAGGTATCTGCGGACGCCCTGTTCGACGTGCACGTGAAGCGCATCCACGAGTACAAGCGGCAGCTGCTCAACATCCTGAGCATCGTACACCGTTACAACGTCATCAAGGCCGCGTCGCCCGAGGAGCGCGCGCACATGGTGCCGCACGTCAAGGTCTTTGCGGGGAAGGCCGCAGCGGGCTACTACCTGGCGAAGCGCGTGATCCACCTGATCAACAGCGTGGCCGCAGTTGTGAACGGCGACCCCGACGTGGGGCCGCTGCTCAAGGTGGTGTTCCTGGCCAACTACAACGTCAGCCTCGCGGAGGTCATCATCCCCGCCAGCGACATCAGCCAGCACATCAGCACGGCAGGCATGGAGGCCTCAGGTGGGCCGCCAGTTGTTAAACAGCCTTGCTGGTCTGGATACATGCAGCGGAGGAGCAGTTGATGGTGTGGGCTTATCGTTCTAAAGCAACCGAGATTTGTGGCGTTGCAATCGTCGACGGTCGGTCGCCTTTGCTTGCTTCCGGGCATGTGCACACGCGGGAATGCACGAGCCCGAGCAGGATCGTAAAGATGACCCGACTGCCAAATGCTGTGCGCGTCAGCTTCAAGGGAGGGTGTCGATCCATCCATTGCCGGTGCTTGAGCAAGGAGTCATCAAAGAAGACAAGCCCACGCATGCATCATACTGATCGGGGGGCGCGCGAACACTGCCGATTGTGCTTGATTGTGCGGGCGTTGCTGTGTGTGAGCAGGGACCAGCAACATGAAGTTCGCCCTCAACGGCGGTCTCATTCTGGGCACCATGGATGGTGCCAACATCGAGATTGCGGACGCCATCGGGCGGCACAACATGTTTGTCTTCGGGGCAGCAGCCGAAGACACGGACGGCCTCCGGCGGGAGATGGCCTACCAGCCGCCACCCACCGACGAACGACTGCAGCAGGTGAGGGGATCCCCTTGCCCCACAGTCTCGACAAGGCCTTGGCGTTTTTCGACGCAGAAAGCGCTAGTGTGGAAAAGTAATGCTTGGCAGGGGAATGAACTTCTGCAGAGGACTGCATGTTCTTTGGCAGCAGGCGTCCACAGTGCGCCTCAGCTATCATGGTTTTGTGCTCGAAGAGCAGTTTGGCACGCCCCGCTCGTTGTAGAGGAAGGGAGGCAGCCGGCTTCAGATGGACAGGTTTTGGTTCGAGCGATTTTCTAACTGTTCCGTGCTGTGCCAGGTCTACTCGTGTATCGAGGCGGGCGCTTTTGGGCCTGCGTCGGACTTCCGCGCGATCCTGGACTCGCTGCAGCACGGCAACGACTTTTACCTGCTCGCACACGACTTCCCCTCCTACCTGGAGGCACAGGTGCCGCCTCGCTGCCCGTGCTCCCCCCATCACGACCCTCAGGCGTTGGGCTTGACTCGTTGCTTCGCGCGCGCTGACTTCGCAGATGGGGCTTCTCGACGCTCCACCTGCTTTTGCAATGAGATGTACATGTCGCTGGGGGCCTCCAAGGCATCGGTTGTGACTGCTAATGCTCTGGGGGTTTCGTGCAGGCGGAGGTCGACCGGGTCTTCGTCAACAAAGCAGATTGGATTCACCGCAGCATTGTGAGTGCCCGTCTCTTGCTTTTTGCCTCCGAGAGTACTCCGCACAGCTATTACAATATGTGTCCTACAGCCTGTGCCCCGCATGTAGACGAGCCTGCATCGGCTTTCAGCCTTGACTGCTTCCTTGTAGCGCTGTCTGGATACGGTGGGCGCGTAATAAGTGCAGTTCTAGGTCGACCGTTCCAGAGGCTGTTGCGTCTCGGACCCTTGACTTCTGTAAGAGCCGCCTCTCGGCCGCTTGCATTTTTGTTCGCTCGTTGCCTGGCCCCCCTTGAGCACGTGGTGGCTTGCTGTTGCGCAGGTCAGCGCTTCCTGCATGGGCCGCTTCAGCAGGTACGTCCTGGACAGAACGGCAGCTGACGCGCTTTGAGGGCAATTGAGTCAAGAAGCATCTTAGACTTGAAACGTGGCACTGTGTGCTGCTACTCGCATCAACCCTGTCTTTGAAATTGAAATTTGAACCCTGTCGGTCTGATGTCTGTTGTCTGTGCCTGTTTCGAGAGGGATGTCTGCATCGTGGAAGGTCTGATCTCTGAACATACTCGTGATCACTTCTGCAAGCCCGCCTCCTCCGTGCCACGGCTGCAATGCGTTGTCAACCGCAAATCATCTGGCCAAATCTGCGGCTTGTGCTATTGCCTCTTGTGCAATTCACAAGCTTGCCTTTGGCATGCCAAAAAGTCTCCAGCGGCTGGAATTTTGAGTGAAATGTTTTGCTTGTCTTGCCTGCAGCGATCGGACCATTTCCGAATATGCCGCCAACATTTGGCACTTGGAGGTGAGAGTCACCTTGTGGTCCGTCACAGCCTTCGACAGAACCGTTGTATGGCTTCTATTAGGGTGTTCTCATCAAGAGTCGGCCGTTGGGGATGGCGAGTCTTCCATTCTGCCTTTGCGCTTGGAGGTCACGCATGTTTCGGAAAGGCATGTTTGTTTCTCTGCGAAATCAGGCAAACTTCTTGTGTCCCTGTGTGCAGGCTGTGCCATGTCCCGAATGATGGGTTGCACGCCTCGAAGTCGAGTTTACTCATCACGTGAGCACCTTTGGGGTCTGGTGATCATCTAGATTGACCTCAAATTGAAAACGTTGCGGATTTGTACTCAGTCACAGCGCCGCATATGAATAGCTCGTACATGTACTTGAGCCACCACAAGTTGGCTTCACGGAAAGGAGATAAGCAAGCGTCATGTGTCCAAAGGTACAGCTACTTAGAAATGGTGTCACAAGCATAAACTGCGGAAGTTGGCAGAATAATCTCGGCTGTAAAGGAGATGCGGTGGGGGTAAGTATCCGCTGTTGGAAAATGCGATTGTATAAGGGAAGAGTGTTCTCTTCAGTGCAAGTGGCAGCTGACCAATCGAGTCTGTCCCTTTGTCAACAAGGAATCATCATATTGCCTTGTACAACCAGCCATAAGCTTCCTACATGCGTGGGCCGGACCCGGCTGCTCGCAGGCCTTCCCATACCAATGTCAATGGCTTGCCATCTGTGATTCGGGCTGGCAGAGTCCTGCAATGTCACATATTCGGTGTGCATATTTGTGCCACCTACAACAGTACTGGCGCGTGCATGAGGAGTCCCCATGACTGGCAAAGCTACAATAGGAATGTAGTGCCCATGACAATGCAGCCAAGATGCGGCTGGTGCTACCACGTGGCAAAAGTCGCATTTGTTTAATTTTGACGGGGATTGGCGGACTAGTCAGGCATTGAAGTTCGGGGAGCACTTCACAACAGCTATACCGGCCGCTCAACTCTCTCAAGAGACTGGCCAGGAACAGACTTTTGACCACGTACTGGGTTGCAGAAAGGGATGCCCACTCTACCAACTCCACAAGCAGGTAATTCATGCTGCCAGGCCGGAGACGATCGATCAGTGGTGTGCAAGATCTTGGCCTCAGGGCTGGTCCTACGACCTGAGAGAGCTAAGCTGCTACACGAGCAACCAAATCAATCTAGCTGATGATTCGTTCAATTGGTCAAGAAGACTTTGCTGAGAGTACACTGGTAGCGGATGAGGTCTGGAGTCTGAATCTTTATGCTTCCAAGACGTTTCTGAAGAAGGACAGCTTTATGCAGATACTGCCCACTGGCGGCTTTTTCTTTTTGACGGGGCTTCGTAACAGTGACCATCTTTGGCAGGCTTCTTAATGATATGCATCGCAGATTGCACCATGCTGGTTGGAGATTGAATAAGGAGAAGGCTTTGCATGGGGTGGCAGCAGCATGGCCACTTGCACGTGTTTGGTGTTCCCCCTTCTAGAAGTGGTCGGTGCCGGAACATGCTTCCGCTGGTGCTGGACAAGGTACGTCATGAAAGGTGCACCAGAGCTACCTGTCTATATTCCGTGCAACCAAGTCGCAGCATTGCCTTGCCTTGTTGAAGTGCGTAGTTGGCATTGGCACATTTAGTTCCACTTAGAAAGATAGCGTTTCGAAGCGTAACATGTGTCTATCTCATCAGGTGTGCACGCCATGGGAGTAAAGATAGTCAGCAGTGGGTTGAGGCATCGATTGAGGACATTGAGGACATCAGACACTACTGCTGCCTGGTAAGTCTGTTCACTTCGCCTGGTCTTATGTTGGATGCACATTTGTCATTGTGACACAACTCAAGGGCCGAGTGGTCCTTAATGAGGTGACCTTGATCACCACCTGAGATTGGCCAACGCGCCGCGACTTGCAGAGAGTCTCTTATCCAACTTGAGTCCCCAGAACTGCAAAAGAGTTGCACATGTTTATGGGGGCTTTCTTATAACTTGCAGGTGTCCGGCGCTTATGCAACCACATTAGACCGGCTGCAAACTCGCACTGGGATTGAGTCACTTGAGAATGTTACTCTCCATGTGGACAAACAGTCACATGGACGCGTGCCCCCACATTACATGTTCACGGTGAGAAGAGGATCAACACCTTCCTGTGGCTCTGGAAGATGACCCTGTGTGGGCAGTAAGAAGCATCTGGCCACGTTAGCGTATCACTTTCTCTTTCGATGTCTCTCTCAAAGCCCCAGAGATCTACACAGACAATTGGATTGCGTAGCCTCAATTGCAAAGTATGGCAAGTAGCCTCTCCTTTGATATCGTACTTGTGCCCCTGTGTGCAGGACCATGCCAGAAAGGACATAGTGCTCTGTATGAGGGGCCTCAACCTTCTGAACGTGCATGACTATGTCACTCTGGCGGATACACGGATTGGTTCAAAGGCATACGATGGGGGTTTCGTGCACCGTGGTCTGTTTTCGGCTGCGAAGTGGCTCATGGACCATGAAGGAGGTAAGCTTCATGATGCAGCCAGCATTCGACCACTTATGGTAAGTCTTGCCTCCAGCATGCTGATCGTACTCCTACTTCCCTTACAGTCAGAGTTCAATCTGTACCTTCCAAAAGATGTTCCCTGATGATCTGTTGCAAATGCTCCAACTAGATACCTCCTCCTTGGCATTGCAGACCGAATCAGCGACCTACTGAAAGAGAACGGCGATGACTACACGTTCACGCTAGTGGGCCACTCCTTAGGGGCCGGCGTTGCCTCCCTGTTTGCCATCCTGATGGTGAACAACGCTGCAAAGTTTGGCAACATCGACAGGGCCAGGATCCGGTGCTTTGCTATTGCGCCTGCGCGGTGCATGTCCATCAACCTGGCGGTCCGCTACTCGGACGTCATCAGAAGCATCGTGTTGCAGGTGAGCAACTTGAGGAGCGGCCTCAAGGCAAACTCGAGCGAAAATCAACCAACATCCAAATCCTATAGGATCTGAGACTTGGGCAATGCGGAAGCCTTCCAACTCGTTTCTGAATCTGAACTTTCTGTCTGCGCAACCCTTGGTTACTCTCGATGCTTTGCTTTCCCATTTTGTCAACATTGTTTCCGGTTTTCTGCAGGACGATTTCTTGCCCCGTTCGTCCACGCCCATCATGAAGATCTTCCTCCTGAGTTCCCTTGTCTTGTAAGTTGGTCACCGCCCTCTGCACCTCTTTGTTCCTTGTATCGGCCCTGCATCGAGCTTTGAAACGGAATTGAATCGTCCGAAGGAAGCGCGGGGCGATGCAGCTAAATTGTCACTTCTGACTTCTGGAAAGACCTTTGCTGTAGTAGTTCCTCAGGCGACACTCGCAAATTGCATTCTACCTTTTTTTAGTGAGTAACCCCCATGCCCTTGGTTACTATCATGCCCAATACCACGGAGGAGTGGCCTGGCCCGGCAGCCGGCTTGTGCTGGCGCATTGATGCACTCCCGGCTGTGTGCAGCACCGTGCTCGTGCTCCTGGGCCGCTTCTGGCGGGACACGTGCACCAGCGAGAGGAAGATGCTGGCGGACCCGAAGCGGCTGTACCCCCCCGGGAAGCTGTACCACATTGTCTACAAGGAACCCTGCAAGTAGGTTCCGAACGTCGAACTGCACTTGTCCTCGACCGACCGCATGAATTTTCTGTCGTTTCTTTCCTTTTCTGAGCCCCTGTTCGGAGATTTTCGAACGAGTTTGGGCCGGCTGTTTGCCATACCTCGCAAAGTGGCGACCTTGCTCAAGGGGTCCGTTAAGAACGGTGATGCTGATGGGCCTCCGCTTTCCGGTTTGTTCCTCCATCTGAACTGCTGCGTCAGTCTGCGAACTCCTCGGACAAGGTGAATAGTCGGAAGTGTGGTGTTGTGATCTTCCATTCCGAGGTTTCCTTGGACAACGGTTCTCACGCACACGTTCCGGTCGTCGTGTCAAAATTTGGTACCCGATTTGCGTGCGCAGTTGCAGCAGCCTGCCCCCGGTGGTGCGCATGGCGACGCCGGTGGAGGGCCGCTTCGAGCGGCTGGTGCTGTCGTGCACCACCACGTCGGACCACCACGTGCTGCACTACCAGGTGTACGCGGAGCAAGCGCTGCAGGTGAGGCCGCGCGCGAGGGATCCCTCCGCACAGCCGTGCGAAAACAGATCCCGTTTGCTCGAGTTGCTGGAAGTGTGGCCGACAGCACACGAAGACGTACTTGACCAATGTAATGTGCGTCGCGGACAGGTTGCTGCGGGCCCTAGTGCAGGAGCCTGCTGCAGACCTGTGAAAACAGTGCTGTGGTGCTACCTGTCTGGTTGTTGATTGTTAGCCCGTTCGCGACGTTATGTTCGAGCGAGTTCAAGTGGCAGGCAGTGAATCAAACTTCGGCTGTCATTCATGCAGAACTATACCGGGGAACCTATCCAAACGATGCCCCCGGCGGTGATAGAGATGAAGCGCGACTTCGACCAGCACAAGCGGGAGCAGTTAAAGCGATACGACGTTGAGAAGTTGAGAAGCCAAAGAAAGGAAAGGAAGGGAGCAGCGGCTGGCCAAGCTGTGGGCACCGCTGACGGGACGATGGACGACGAGATGGTCGAGAAAGGGTCGGGGAGCGGAGAAGAAGAGGGTGTCGGCAACTTCGTGACACGATTGCGGCGTTCTCTGACAATGTCGAGGTCGTTGCCTCAATAGCGTCCTAGCTGGCTGTTCGTCGAAATGGATCAGCTCGTTAGCCGTGCTCATAGGAGTCGCTCGCAGGACCGCACAACTGTACTTTATGTCATGCTCGCGTAGCTAGGTAGGTTAAGTTGATAATCGGAAATGCATTGTTGCACTGTGTCCTTGCCCGTGTCGAGCTTTTGCAGATCCGGGTACAACAAAGAACTTCCAGATATCTTTGGACTGAGATACAATACATGTACTTTGATAAGAATGAAGTCCTTAAGCACATTATTATCTCAGTCCGACTGGGCACATATGCAGCCGGCTGGGAACATTGATTCTACATACGTACCTAGGATCGAAATCTGTAGAGGTCGTTCTGGCTGAGTCGCGAGGGCGGCTTATGGTAGGTCGACGGCCATCATTAGTATTCAATCTTCGTCCCTATAGCTGCTGAAAGCTTTCAGAAACAGGCCGAGTTTGTATCGATCTGCAGCGGCGAGCTCGCATGCCTTTGCTGAGGTATCGGAATATAGTCGAATGCACTTTCATTTGCATGTTAGGTGCATGGAATTGAGTTTGCATCACAGTGGCGTTGCACATGCACTTCATCATGATAATGGCGCGAGCCAAAACCTTTGGCAATTATCTTCTACTATCTTCCGGAACGTTCACTCTTATGGACAGATTGGGAAGCGGTATAAAAGTAACACCCCAGCCCTATACAACTATAGAAAGATTCAGCCGCCATCCTTTCACAGACACTACGTTGAATACATACGGTTGATCTTGTACGACAGACCAAATTTAGCAAGGCCTGACGTACAGAGGTACGTTTGAAATCGGAGTCACTCGGGAGTATTTGACACAGCCTGCCCGGCGGCCCGACAAGTGTGATTGAAAACCAATGTTTTCCATGTCAACTGTGAGCCTGTCCGCTTTTTGCTCAGCTCATGCAACGCACTTCAAATCGTACCAGAAAATGTACGTCATTGCAGCATTCATGGTGATTCGAATTGACCACCCATGAGACAGCGGTGCCACTATCAATGTGGACTCATCGTCTGAACATTGGGCAAACCGACTCTTGTGTGCGTCCAGACAGAGCTTGTATGGGACATCAAAAAGGAATGGTTTTCTTTTTTACCAATTAAACAACGGCTGCTGGTGCCATGTGGTTTGAAAATTGCATAATCGTGCCATGGTACTGACGACCACAAAATTGTTTTGACATACCTGCAACGACTCAACTTGGACCCTTAGTTTAGGGCCCCGCACAATGGAATGACAGGGTGACTTGAACGCACATGGGCTCGCCTGCGGGATCTGCTCCGATTGTGGCTTCACCAGACGCATACTTGAATTGGCCAGTCCCCCCAATGATTGCAAGTGATGGGCACTCCTTCATGTTGAAGTAGCCTGCATGCAAGGAAAGAAAGCGAGACTTGTATTCTTCTTGCTGGCCAAGTGGTGGGGCCTAGTACCGCGATGCAACACCATGAAACTTTATCTTAGGATGTTAAAGAACCTTGTTGATGAAAGATTGAATACTTCTGAGTCAGATCAGCCAAGTTACGTCAAGCAAGGCATCAACCATCACATGAATGGGGCGTTGATTACAACCTAAGCAGCAAATCCACTTATTACGGTGGCTTGCCTGAAGGGTCTCTTCGAACAGAGCTCCAGAGCCTCAACAGCTTGTGCAGAATTGACTAACGTAAATAAAGCTGCCTCCTTTAAAGCAGGATTCCCAACCAAGGGCTGGCCTGACGTAGCTGGGCTACTCACCCGAGAGGGTCAGGGAGCTATTCGCAAACTCCCCCTTGTTGAAAACAACGCTCTCTGTGCACGTCAAGTACGGTTCATCAATGCCTGGGGACACCTCAGCCGATACAATGCACTGGCCATTGATGAAGCCCACAAGCTCCCCCTTATGCCGGATGTCGTTGTTGAATGCGTAGATCTCGCCCAGCTTAGTGCGGTGCGCAGGAGACTGACGAGGGCCGCCCTTGGGCGACAGAACCTCGGTGATCCTGCAGATCAAAGAGGGCAATGATGAGTCAGCGGAAACTTATTGGGAGCTTATCTGGCTCTCTCTGCTGACTGAGTGCTTCACCCGCAGAGACTCATGACGTTGACTTGGCAAGTAGGTTGTACACCTAGTAATCGAGGCCTCATTCAAACAGTGGCATGGTTATTTCTCTCCTACAAGGAGAAGACCTGACAGATTGATCAAGGTTCTGTTGAGCCTTTAGTGGTGCAGCGCTAGCAATCTGAAGAACGGGGTGGACTTTCAAAAGCTCAATGAAAGCTCTGCCCGGATGTACAAGATTCCTGTTACCTTGACGTCTGCCTTGGGGTCAGCCTTCGATCTCATTTGTGACAAACGTGTCCCAACATTTGTTTTCAATATTGCAAAAAGGTAGGAGTCCTTGCAAAGTCCGCTGCAATCAGCAGATCTGGTGGTTCAGACAAGGTGGCTTACACAATTGTCTGCTCCTTCCCCATGGTTGGCGGCCACCTGGATGCAATCCTGATACTGGCTTCGCAATGCTATGGACACTGCTGCGGGTTGAAATCGATACCACCCAGGTCGGCCAGGACTCTCTGAGAGGAAAGCTAGGGATGACAAAGACTCTGAGAGTTTGCCGTCTCTCCACCTTTCTCAGGCCCTATGTTGCACAAACGGCGCAGTCTCTGAAAGGTACTGTGATTGGTTGAGCCTGAGAATCAGATACAGTACTCAAGTTGTTCGAGGTGACTTGTTCTGATACGATATACCGTCATCATACCCAGTTGGCATCCTATTCCACACTGCTCCAGGGCAGATGGCCGGACAGACATTGGATGCCAAACCAAGTTGCAGGCAATCAGAGATCGGATGTGCAGTGCTCAAATAGGTACTAGCCCATGTAGCTGTAGATGTTCGAAATCATTCATGATTGACATTGATTGTACAGATACTCTTACTATTAGGTACCGGTATACCAGTATAGGTAGTGAGCTACGTCACAGCAGCCGGGCCGACGCCGGCGCCATAGCGAAAAGGATGAACAATCTGAGGACACCACGCTCAT